>JBCAUI010543949.1:0-10688 GCA_038406195.1 Haplosyllis anthogorgicola
ACTTTTTATCCAAAATAGAATGATCCGGGAACAAATCAATACCCTAATGTTATTCCAATACGGATTGTGAAGTTAACTCATTACTATCTATTTTTAAAGGAAAAAGTCACTTTGCGACATATATATATGTAATGTGATTACAGCAGTGGTCAAAGTGAGTTGCCCAAAATGTCGACAGATAAAAACATGCCAGGAGGCTGAAAACAATATTGGGATATGTAAACCAACAAAAAGGCAATTTACAAAGAAATACTTACATGTAATTAGCGGGGAAATTTAGAAAATTCCCCGTGTTCTAAAAAGTTTCCCGTGTATTTTTGTGAATTTCCTGAGTTTTCCCTGTCTGGAAAAAACTTACAGTCAAATTCCCTGTTTTTCTTGTGTTGTGGCAACTATATTTCACCTTCTTAAAAGTTTCTGTCGGAATACACTTACTGCCAGCGGTTGATATCACTAGATGCCACGATCAGTTTTTATGAGGTATCACTACATGCACGTGTTACCAAAACAACCCCATTTAATTGGTGCCTCCGCAATTTCTTTTTGTTTGTCTACCAATGTAGCTTCATTTAGTTAAGGGTCAATACTGAAAATGTTTCCTCAAACAGGATGAAAGTCATTAAAGTGAGAGAAGCATGCTTCATTTGACCTTTCAGCACTGGCCGTTCGATAATTTGAAGTTAACAACGTCTGAACTTCCAGTCAAATAAATAGAAATCATGTTGGGAAGTACATGTATGTGGGTTTTCAAGGTACATTCTATTTTCTATTTACACGGATCCTGAAACCAGTGCATGACACAAGGGGGGACTTCAATATCCCAATAGGGCCAGTGTTTGGAAGTCATTCACTTTTATCTACTTACTAAGCCGGGCCTTGGTCCTCAGTCCACACATAAACCTATGACGTAGATGGTGACGTGCCGTGAAGCAACGGAATGTAGAATGACGTATATTAACGTAGCGTGACGTAACACATGAATGGGTGTTTCCCGCTGGGTTTCCAGCGGGTTTTAGTAGTTGCGATAAAAGATAGATTGCCTTGCTGGGCCAGCACTCCAGAAACTTTGGTTGCTCGAACCAATGTTATGGCGGCAGGACGATTTTTTCGTACACTGTGAGATTACACCAGATATAAATTAAATTTCTTAAATTTGAAGTTCGTTTAAAAATTAGGCTACAGCTTTTAAAGTAACGAATTATTCTAACCCTACTTTTTGGAGGTAGATAAGCATTTTGCTGGCTTTATTGTCATAACATGAACAGTGCATAATTTTACCTCAATAAACACAATGATGCCATATGCAGCAAGTTCAGGTCCAAAAGTTCTTAATGCAGCATTCCTTAAGCTTGGTTTTTTGCCATATTTTAACTTTGTCTTCTGTTTCTCCCAGTTCCTACAGAGTAAAAAGAAATATTGTTGACTGCAAAAAGAAATATTGTTGACTGTATCCTGGGCCATGGTATATTGTTACGGGTTACTAAATAAACCATCACTGTGAAACCTGTCATTTACGACCGTCCTTTGGAACTAATTTTACGGTTGTAAACTACAAGTTCATTGAAATGAAATGAAAATTATTGTTTTGGTTCGGTAATATCCAAGGATCGGGGGGGGGGGGCGCGGGAGGGAGGGCAGCCCCCATTCTTGGGTCCAACCTTTGAGGTCCCTGAAACTAAATTTACTAAACTTAAACTAAAATTTGTAAATAACTGTCGGCTTTGCTTTGCTCGGCATAACATTATACATGTAGAACATTTTAAAAAAAAATTCTAGCCTAGCCCCATTTACCAAACATGTAATTTTCATAGGAATGTACTTTTTTTGCCTCGTTCCACTCAGCATAATCTTTAATAATACTGTACCCTAACTACTCTTCCCATTCAGTCTAGGACTTTTGTTATTATTGACATGTGTGTTGATCATGTGCACACATGATTATGAATCAAATTCAACCCATTTTTATGTACGTAACTAACCTACTTTTGTCATACAAGGTGCAGTAACGAAAACTTTTAGCTCTGAATGTGTAAAATATCAGAAGCGCCGAAAATTTTCATAAAAAATGGCATAAAAGGTAGAAATGAACGAGAATATGCATATTTGTTCGTGTAAATTCCCAAGGGTTACTGTGGCCCTAAGCCAGATCCCAGAACCGATGCTTTTAATACATACTTTGAATAGTTCACTGCACTCGCAAACCTTTGCTACGCTCCGCCACCGAATTTGGACCCCCTTAACCAAATCCTGCATCTGCCACTGAACGTCTGTCGCAAATGACTGGTCATAAGGTTTCACTGTTACCTGTATCAAAGGGTGCTTTACACTTACTTTCGAAATTTTTCACACAGTAACTCCGACGAATCTTCCGGAACAACATTGTACATATCATTCAAATCTAATCTTCTCTTGTGGCCTTCTTTGAACAAAGGATTAAGCCACCTGAAACATAAATTCAAATTACAATCATTACGTAGTACAGAAAGTTAAGACTACCTCATTGCCACACAGATGTCATTAAGCGCCGACCACCGACCAAATGGTCAGCAACTTTCAGGACTTTGGTTGGCAACTTTTTCAGAAATTTATTTTAAATTTTTGGAAGGAATTTTTTGCTTTCAAAATAGGACATGTTTTATCAACTATTACTTGAAATAGGTGGGAGAATGCTTCATAGAGTATCTAAAACCCTTCAACTACCAAGGCGCGGCCCATGCTCAAGGTCGGCAACTATTCGCTTTTGGTCGGCAACTCACAAAGATAATGACATCTGTGCCATGGTGATTTCTGGAAATCACCTGCTTTTTGACAATTTTCCCACTTAAAATTTTTTTCTGGAATTACCTACAGAAATACTGATGCAGCAATTTTTGGAATGCAACAAAAAACTAGAGCCGTTACGTCAAAAGTAACGTCGTGTGTCTGTCGAATGACGTCACAATGTTACCAAAGTAACTTCATGGTAACATAACTATTTCTTGGTACTACCTCTTGGCGTAGCAAAGTGGAATGTGAGATAAACCTCGTTTTCGGATTCTGTGGTTTTTTTTAGGCTGAAGACCACATACTCTGTCATTTGACTGACAATTAGGGAGGTGTGTTGTAGTTTCTTAATATCATTAAATCTTTTGACAAATGACAAAATCATTGATAGAATGTCTAAATAGGACCGGTCGCGATATAGCTGGTTTGGTCTATACTTGTTATTTCGGATCCACTTTTGAACTGACCGGTAAGTAAAAAGAGCAGTCACCAAAAATAATACCTGACAGAAGGAAAGAAAAACTATTTTGTGGAAACTTTATCATAAATTGGAAACCTTCCTTTCAATTTTTTCCTGCGTAAATTGGACTTACCACCACTACAAATGCTGGCTTCTTCTGTAACATTGCAAGTCGTTCCAGATGTTGGATTGAGAAGTGTCGACCTACGGTTTACAGTTGCACCTGAAGTAAAATTGAAGTTACAACTGGTTTCAGTTCCAACTCACTGAACATGATCAAAGATAAAGCAGTTGTATTGATTTAAGTCTATCGAATGTCATAACAACGGTATTGGCAAATGTCAAACTGAACGACCAACGCCATATACCGGACGTTGGACGGTATTTAACGTAATGACGTAGTCTAAATGACATAAAAAAAATTTCAGTCACGTCAGAGTCTATAAGATCAATTTTCTTTTTGGCTTGGTTTCCACTCTTCTCAGTATTTTGTCAGTATAGTTCATATGAAAAGTTTTGTACGGGGTATTTTTTCTTGATAATTTCTTCCAGTTTATCAGCATCCACTTCCAATTTGGCACATAAATACTTTAAAATGTGACCTAATATCTTACCTTACTCAATTAATTTTTGCATTGATATTTCTGTGTTAAAATCCATAAAATAAAATTTAATTGGGGAATTAAATGCCTGAAAGTAGACCTGTTTTTCTCATTGTCATAGCAATGCCCACAATTTCCCTCCAAAACTTGCCAAATGGTGTATATTACATCATCAGTTGCAGTGATGAAATCATCAAAGGTGTTGATGACATCACAGGTTGCTATGGTGATCCTGTGTTTTGGGCTGTTTTGTGACAACAAATTCCCCAATTAAATTTTATTTTGTGAATTTAAATACAGAAATGTGAATGCAACAATTAAATGAATTGGGTAAGAAATTAGGTCAGATTTCAATGCAAGTCTGTACAAAATTTGAAGTGGATGCTAATAAATTGAAAGAAATTATCAAGGACTAATACCCCGTACAAAACTTTTCATATGAACTATACAGACTTATCGAATTCTACTTATCAACTTTTCAAATTCTAGACCAATGTTAAATTTGCCGAGCTACAAAGTTCTGATTTTAACTTACCGTAGTTTATGCATATGGCCAGAATGGACAAGGCCAAAAGATGTTTCACGATCTGTAATATAAAACTATCTTTTGAAATCCTGGTCTACGTCTTTTTGACATGGAAATTGATCGGGTATTCTTCAACAAACCAGCAAATTTGCTTAGCTTTTAGTTATTTTCAAGTTTCTGAACTCTACTCTTTGTCATCATCATCCTGGGTTACTCCAAAAAAATAAATTGATTGACAACAGGTCTTGGCTGCACGGCGTACTTACCATTTTTCCAGTTTCAAATTAAAATTTTGTTTGAATGCTCCTCCCCGCCCGTTACTTTCCACAGACGCTGCTGTATGACGCAATAACTTTGAAGATGACGTCAGTGTTGCACGCAAAAGAATAAACTTTCCCGCCAAAATACTTTTGATGACGTAATCACTTGAGGTTACTTGACGGGATAATAGAGAATAATTGCTTCAAATGTTTCATAGCGTTGTAAAATACCGTGGGTTTTTTTGGGTTTTGGGGTTTTTTTCAAATTATTATTTTTTCGGTGAGTAGGCGGCGAAGGGCGGAATGCTCTAGTAAAGGCAAGGTGGGTTGATGTTTATGGTGTTCAGCTCGTTTTCATAAACTTAACGAGTATGTTTTATGGCTGTGTCTGTGTCTGCGTCTCATAGATCTAACTATGTATGGCAAAAGTGCAGTAATTTGTAATAAATAATTACACAGGGATAAAATATCACATTTTATTCTGATTTGACCTGCATAAAGTTGCAAATTTGATTAAGAAAGTGACAATTATTTTGTATTTTTCTTTCATGAGCTCAACTTAAAACCATCACTTAAAACTACCACTTAAAACCACTACTTAAAGCCACCATTTAAAACCATTTCTTTCCTTTTCCTCAAATAAGGCCTTCATAAATTCAATAAGATTTGTAAACATCAGGATAAATTTAAGGTTCACACTTGGTTAACAAAATGACATTTCTTGTATAAAAATTTTCCTTTAAAATGGTCAAGTGGCCCTGATTCTGACAAAATTTTAATTTGCATTGCTTGATAAGCTAAAAGTTCTGCATAAAGGATTCTCTGCCTATTCAAGAACAAATAATTTTTTCTTGCACTTGCATGCCTGAAAAAGACAGTTCTGCAGCAAAATATAGTGCAAAATTCGTCATTGACCCCGAAATTTGTCATCAGCCCAATCGGCCTGCCCAAACAGATGCAGACACAGCAGACGCAGACACAGCACGAGAACCTCCTCAAACTTAATGCCCATCCTGTAACACAACAACATAAATAAACAGGCTGGTTCACTGGTCGATTTAAGATTTCCCGTACCTAGTACGTACACATGTATGTGGTGGGGGGGCGGGGGGAGAGCAAAAATTCATGCATCTAATAAAAGAATTCGCCAGGGTTATTACTCTTTGGTTCAAGATTGGCAGAAAATTACTCCATCTCTTCTTTGACAGCACTCCAGAAATGCATCACACAAGGATGGCCACAATCAACATACAACTAGCCTCAACCGCCCCCTCCCCACCCCTGGGTAATTAATTTCCAATCAATATATGTAAAAACATATATGCAAACATATATAAAAATATAAACTCCTAGGGTCTGGCATTCAGTCAGCGCGTTTTCATAAACTTAATGCACATCCATAACGCAACAAAATGTAGTGTTATGTTGGTTTATTACATAACGCTACCAGACCAGCATTCTGTAATATACCAACATACAACATTTAACACTTGTTGTTGCATTGAAGGATGGGCGTTAAGTTCATGAAAATGCGCTGAGTGTCACATCATATCCATACAAATTGATTTACAGAAAATTGAATGGACATCGCAAAAAACAACGACAACTTATTATTATTAATGTTACTTTTGCACTCGGATCCATCAGTCGATAAAAAGAGCTGTCATCCAAAATAACCACTGAAAATAAGAATGAAAGAAAAAGAAAATAGAATAAAAAAGAAAGAAAGAAATTTAAAAAAATAAGAAAAAGAAAAGAAAAAATTAAGGTCAAATGGCATTGCATTAACCCAATGACAAAGTTTTGCTCATTTTTATCGATCTTGATACAACTAGGGGACTGGCTGCAACTGATCAGCTAAATTTTTAAACAAATTAAAGGTATTTCCTAAATACGTTTTCTGTCAAATTTGGTAGACATCGTCATTAGATTAAGTATTAGTATCATCTTTTTTTTTGGAAATGCGATTAAACTACATGTCGTAACTATTAGGCTATTTATATATCGAAAAAGTGAATACAGTAAAATTACGGTATTATTGTTTCAAATGTTGCTGAATTGAGAACGTAACTTACCGAATTAAAGGGTAATCACTTAAATAAGAAGAGCCGCGTTATGTTGGTTTATTACCTGATGCTACCAGATCAGCCTTATGTTATAGTCTAAACCAACAAAACGCATAACGCAACCTTAAGGAGCGCACTATCCAGATAGATTCTTAAAATGATTGCTCTCTGTCGTATTCAGGGGTGTTGCCAGGGATGGCGCCACCTCCTTCAGCCCGAATTTTCTTCTTTGTCAAAGGGGTTTTGCCAACATTTCACAATTTTGAATAGAAGTTTTAATGGAACGTCCCTCCTACGGGAATTCCTGGAACCACAAATGTGTAGTGTATCGTAATCTTTGAAGGGTTTGAAAAGCATTAACAAAAAGAGACAGCGCTATGGCTGCACACTGTCCTCTTTCCCATCTGCAGTTGTTCCGGATGTTCTGCCATCCCTTCATGCTACTGCCCCGCTCAAGCTCCACTCTTTACCGCCATACCTTCTACTCTAACCGGTGTAATACCCATTTCAGCAGGGTACAAAGTGCAACTTACAAAGCGGGATTTTTTGCTTAATTTATGTGATGGTGTGCTGAACTGCAATGGTAAAGCATATGACTTTTCTGCCGCCCCACAATTGTGGCAGCACCTGACGGGCAAGATATACAAATTAAACTTCTTACCCTACTGATCAGAGCTTATTCTTGTCAGATATACGTGTCAAAATGTCAGAGGTTTACAATGATGATAACTTAAATATCGAGTCTTCTCCCATTATACAGTTTAATTACAATGTAGGTGTGCTTTTCTCTTTAAGAGAGTCTTCACTGTCGGGGCTTTCAACTCCCCTTTCAAAAGAACAACTCTGTAATTATGCTAAAGTGGATTCAATAAAATTCCATTGATCTGAATCTATTTCCGCTTCCTGTCATGCCTAGGGTCACATGACTTCCGTTTTAGGCAGTGCCACAAAGGTATGTGCTATGGGCTTAATCACCACTTTATGGCACACACATATACAGGAAAATGTACATAGCAAAGCACTTGAGCAGCATGAAACACAAGCTTTTGATGTTTTTCTTTAAATGTACTTTTGCATGATCTTTGTAATCAATGAGTTAGTTGGCTTCCTGATGCCTGAGCGAGGGGATTGTTATTGCATTGAGTGATCTAGCGATTCTAGTAATAAGGGGGAGGGGAGGGGTCGTCAAAAGTGGAACCCTGATTTTTTTTACAATTTTTAGTAAAAATATCAAAAAAATTACGAAAAATTGGGAGTTGGGGGGTGGGGGGGGAGGGGGTACAGGAAGAGAGTTGGGGGATTGGGGTTCCCTTCACAGTTCAGCGCTATGTGTTTGGGAAGATGGTTCAAACTGTTTCCGAATAGAGATAAGAACAGTCCTCACCTATACTCACCTATTTTTATCATTTCGTATCTCTAGTGATTAAAGATAATTTATTTATATATTTTTAATTTATTCAAATTTGCGGCTCCAAACAGAAAATCCAGGTTTTTGCAAATGGCTTTACTAATTAAGTGGAACTGTAATAAGTACAATTTCATAAATAACTGTGCACAATAAATATGTAAATATATATGTATATGTATAACCGTATAATTGATTTTTGAGACACGGATTCATATTTGAAACGATGTCTTTTACCACATTTTGTTACTAACTTACACATATTGTATATTGATAAAATGCTACTAGATTCAAAAACCGGCAAATAGTTAAGTCACATTAAAAAACTGCAAATCAAGAAGAAAATAGTGTTGTTCAAATTGTGCATCTCTGAACACAACAGCTTTAGAGAGAAGCAGCAAGCGGTCGGAAAATAAAGATTCAGTTTCAGAAATGTGGGATAGATGTCAACATGGAGCTGTCAAGGCAGATTTATGTATGCAAACAGTTTGCCCAGAAATGGACATTTCCCATTACTTAAAGAACACCCGAACATCAACCGATCAACCCGAAGTTTCTCCCTATCGTTAAAGGCTCCTGTCTACAAATTGTCTACAGACCAGATCATGAAATTACTATCAAAAGTTTGGCGACCCCCAACAATTGAATTGCATGTGTTCATGATGTTCACTTGTTCATGATGTTCACTTGTTACTGTTAAATATTTTAACTTTTGTCAAGAACAACACGACAAAGAAACACACAAAGCTGTAATATGATCCACTTGTCAGCTAGTGAGTAATTCAATGTGTAAGATGACCATCAACACCCCTAAAATTAATGGAAATTGGCTGTTTCTTTACCATAGAGGTGGTGGAATCATGATAAACTTTGGTGTATAATTGGAATAATCATGTTTACAATACAAATAAAGAGAAGTTAGTTCCAAATAAATTAACTGTTTGTTCATAACTAAGCCACATCATGACTATAAGTAGAATACAATAGAAATTGCCCAAAATTTTATTTGCTTTTAAAACTAACTTTTAACCTTGAACAATTTGGGCCCTATATCTTTACCATGACCTAATGTATTGGTAACGTAAGTCGTGATAGGTGATAGGCTGGCTCATAATCAAATTTGAACAAGATATCACAAATTTGATACATTTAGTTGCACACTACAAACAAGTGACGTTTGTTAGTCAAGCAGGGGCTGTGACGTAATGGACGCGTGAAACCCGTCTTCAGTTTATGTTTAGGCAAAAAGGGCGGATCAAGATGTATGTCCATACCATCTATTTAGATATTTCTAATTCAATTTATACAACGTCTCCATTTGCCGTATCAAATGATATATAACCCATTTTCAGCGTAAACAGAAAACGGTTATCCTTTCAGGAGATGAGCAGGGATACTAATGAAAAATTGTCAAGCTGGTCAAAAGTTATAACCTAGAGAATGACACGACTAAAATCATTTTGCATACGCAGGCTGCATAAAACCCATCACGATTGTGGACATCTTTGATACAAAATGCGACGCAAGTGATAAACCAAGGACCAATTTAAGTTTCTTCGAGCATTTATGAGTCGCTTACAATCTTGTTTAAACAGACTCAGAGCACCGACACTTCAACGAAGCCGCGAGATTTCACTGTCCTTTAATCCGGATCTTGGGAACCTGCTATTTTGGATGGTGCATCCACTGTTCTGGATGACACTAATGGAACTTGATTAAAGTGGTGGAAATGGATTCGGTCGTCTGGGTAGTCATTTGCAAACTAATTATCTATCAGTTCCGTTGAGCACAGGAAGCTAATTGGAAAGCCACTCCGAGCTATCTCATGGCCTCTCGGTGTCATCCCAATATTTGTTCCATGCATTTGAAAATTAAACAGGCATAACAAGTGCGGATGGGAAGAACAAAAACCGTGTCATAACTCTCTATTCTCTATTTATTTCTAGTGATCATAATTACTGACAAAAATTAATATTTCTTGAATTAAAAAGCACAAAGTCTCTTACCTGTAATTTCTTTGATGACATGTTATATTTCAACATTTACATTCCGTGTGTATTTTTATATTTTGGGGCTTAGATATGTACAGACCATATTAACGAAAGCAAAGTGTGCTATTAGACCTTAACAAACTTATGATAGCTGAGTAATAATAATTTTGTTAAAGGTCACCTTTTGCATTGTTAACAAAAGCAATAAACATGTATATTATGATAAATTATTGTCGAAAAACTCGTGCGAAACGTAAATGTTGATATATAACGTGTAACATGTATGTCATCAAATGAAATAGGTGACAAACGTTGTGCCTTTTGTGTCAAGTGATTTCGCTTAAATAGAGTGGGTGTCCCCAAACCGAAAAATGGGTCAGCCGAAAAAAATAAGCCTTTTCGCTTGTATTTCGTGGCGGGAATTCTTTTTGGTTTCGATGATGCCACCTATAGTTACTACTGGAGACCCGTTGCAATGTAAAGCAGACAGTTCATGTTTTGTCCTTTGTTGTCGAGGTAAGCAGACGCCATTTTTTTTGCTTGGTAAGCTTTTCGGTTGAAAATGGCCATTAGCAACCGAAAAGTGACTTTTTTTGCTAACAATATGACTGAAAA
>JBCAUI010543971.1:0-10687 GCA_038406195.1 Haplosyllis anthogorgicola
CTGTTATTAAGTGATATTCAATGAAATAAATGTAATAGAAATGGCTTAAAGCTTTCGCTTGCTCTTTGCATTCACTCTGCCTCACAACCGATTGATGCTAGTCGACAACTATATCTCACAACAACAGAGATATATTATTTTACTACGTGATTATGAAAATGACGATACCTTGACCAGATGACATTACTAGATAAGTATAACAATGTTAACACCTCGACCAAATGACATCCTCCCAGATGTTAGGTCCAATGACATTGTTCTAAAACACTCTGATCACTTGATTGGTTCAGATGACCTCTTTTGCATTGGGGTGTTAGTAGCAGCATTAATGAGTAACAGTAGGGAGATGCTTCATACACATCTGTATCATGCAGATGACATCATTCAAGATGTAAGGTCAAATGTCACTGTTGTAAGACAGTTCAGTGTCGGTTTAGATGACATCTCATGTGTGAAAGTGTTGACCAAGACAGTCATTAGTTTGTAACTGCACACAGTCAAGGTATTGGTCAGTGTCAAGATATTGGGTCAGTGTCAAGGTATTGGGTCAGTGTCAAGGTATTGGATCAGGGTCAAGTTATTGGGTCAGGGTCAAGGTATTGGGTCAGTGTCAAGATATTAGGTCAGGATCAAGGTATTGGGTCAGGGTCAAGGTATTGGGTCAGAGTCAAGATATTGGGTCAGGGTCAAGATATTAGGTCAGGGTCAAGGTATTGGGTCAGGGTCAAGGTATTGGGTCAGGGTCAAGGTATTGGGTCAGTGTCAAGGTATTGGGTCAGGGTCAAGATATAAGGTCAGGGTCAAGGTATTGGGTCAGGGTCAAGATATAAGGTCAGAGTCAAGGTATTGGGTCAGTGTCAAGGTATTGGGTCAGTGTCAAGGTATTGGGTCAGGGTCAAGGTATTGGGTCAGTGTCAAGGTATTGGGTCAGAGTTAGGTTGTACTCAGATCGACACTGATTACGTTAATGTGGAACTATCTGATACGTTGTCATGAAGTCCAGATAACAAATGACATCATACAAGATATTAGGTCAAATGACACTGTTGTAAGGCTGTACACAGATCTTGTTGCAGTTGACACTGATGCCCATGATGATGTTAGTGATACATGGTTATGATGTACTGATGACAGATGACATCCATCACAGACAGATGATCTACAGTCACAATTACAACAGTTACTCTTGCGTGTAACGAGCTCCTCGTGGCTACCATAGCCAACAGGACTGGAGGTTTGTTGAATTGGATGTCTTTACTGGCAGATAAGTGTAGAGTTCAGGCTGCTTTACCCGTGTCATTTGGGCTGTATCACTCTAGCTTTGGCGAACTGCCTTAATAGGTAGTAGAAGGAATAGCTCCCTGTACTGGGCTAGATGTTTTTCGATGTGTCTTTGAGGGTAGTGAGGTGTGGAAGTCATGGCACCTTGTGAATGAACTCTCAGACATACAAGTGAATTTTTGAAAGAATTTTTTATTGAAGGTTGTTTCAAAAAATGTATCAAGAGTCGTTATCTCTTTTATGGGACCAGCACGCAACTACTCTATGGGGCCACTGGTACGCCTGTTTTGATGTCTTTCTGTGTTTCATGATACAAACCTTTTTGTGAAGCCAATGGTACCCCTGTATGGGCCTTAGAATGAATAATTCAATACCAAAGTTTTATTGAGTCGCTCCAGTTAAGTAAGCCCCGCAAATTGCGTGTTTTCAAGCACTGGTCAGCAATTACCAGTTGGGCATCAGTAAAGTCATTTCGACAAACCTCTATTGTTTTATCTCAGCCCAGCCCTGTCTCTCTGTACCTCCAGACAGGTTTATCCTCTCTTCGTTTTCAATTTCATTCATGTCTTTCTCAGGATAAAGACCAGGTTTAACTGTAACAATGCTAAGAAGAAAATATTACATAACTGGCTTTGTGTTTGAATATTTTGGATTGGAGTGGATTTTCGTTATTTTAAGTTTTAAAAATAGACTGTGGATTAAGGGTTGGATGACTGGCTGTACTGACAAAATGTGATGGTTTCTTGTCTTTGTAAACCAAATTTACATTTGAAGTTCTGAATGAAGTAACTTTTCTGAGGGTAAATGGCCTATGGATAAATGGTAAAGAGTTCTAAAGTGGAACCAGAAAACAGGTAAGACTTCTCTTCTTTTCTGGGGCCAGTGCACAACCATTTGTGGGGCCACTGGTACTCTTTTCTGGACTTCAGCTCTGGCTCTGTCCATGGGTTTTAAAATGGTTAGCATGGGGCTTTTCTCACATGCATCAGTCAACTTCCGTCGCAGTGTAAGACTTTAACATCTTTCAAACGAATAATAAAATTTTGGGACTGGGATGGCATATCTTATTTGTCTGAAATGTGCTCTTTATAGTCTATCACAAAGCGTAGACGTTTTAGGCACACACAAAACTGATTTCAAATTTGGTAAATCCACCCTTGTTCTTCTGAAGTAAGTCAACAACCCTTACCCCCTTCAAGGCAGAACTACCCTAGAACTACCCCGTGTAAAGGTTGATAGTTTTCTTTATCTCAGCGGAGCCCCCTTGGATCCGCCAATGAATCATTAAACATTGACAGTAATTAGTAACTCGTGTGTGACATGAAAAAAATTGAATTATTGTGGTGCCATAAGAAGCTAAAATAATACAAATGTTTTTTGTTTCATTTTTGACATTTCCTAAATTTATTTAAATTTATGGCAAAAGTAAAATAATAAAGAAAAACATTTTGAATTATTGTGGTACAATAAGAAGATAAATAATAAAAACGTTTTCATTTTGGACATCTAAATTTATGGCAAAGTAAAATAATAAAAGTGTTACTGTTTATTTTATTTTATTTATTTTAATTTCTGGTAAAATTATTCATTGATATCTAGATATCTATAAAATAAAACCCTAATTTAGATCGACCTGATATTAATACAATTTATTACTTGATGTTGATGTTTCTCAATGTTATTTTACATAAATTATTTGGAGAAACCACTTTGTACAAAACTTTGGGTGTGGACCAAATGGATCAAGAGGATCTGGTTCCCTCTTCTTTTTTTCATGTTGTTTCCCTGTTTGTGATCAAACTTTATCTTAAGACTCAATGTTTACAAAGCGCAAATATTAGCCGTTTTTCTGTGGGAGTTTATTCTGATAACATCCACGTAATGGAGAATTTACCCGTAATAGGCCCGCAGTAAATGGAGCAGTCCCACAGTTAATAACATGTCAGCGCTGGGTGCATTACAGGATGAATGGTGTACTACTTTCAGTTAAATCATAGTGGGATACTGAAAGCTACTGAAATTGATTCCATTTTGAAGCAATAGAATTCCATGTTGACTTTTTTCTGTCTAAAAAAACTGAAGAGATGTAAAGAAACATTTCTTGATCTTTTGAAACTATTATGTTTCTTTCCAAAACAGAACAAAGAGGAATTATTGTCACTTTTGATCTTCTGAATTTGCATGTTATTGTTTTACCTACATTTCAATTCTACATAATGTCAACTCACAAGAAAACTAGGAGTAGTATTATCGTGTAACACTCCTGACTTGTTCACATGTCAATGGTGGACAATTACAAGTTAAACCTATTGTAAATCGTTATCGGGTCCCAATTAAGGCTGTTGGTATGTCCCCGTCTTGTCTGGTTTGATCAAGTTTTCTTTCAAATTAAATTCTCGTGACAGAAACCTTTTGATTGTGACCACCACATGGAAAACGACAGTTCGTCCCGTAATGGTGTCCACAGAGCCCAATCCTCTTTGTTTGGTTGCGGTTCCCACAACTATTCTAAGGATCAATATTTGATCTGTGGTTCTGTACGTATTGTTTTTGCTCAATCACATCACATGTTAATAAGAATAAGCTGTTGTGAAGTAGTGCTCTGTGTGATTTGTACTCCTTTCGTAACTAGAACCTGAGAATGATGTGATCGAACTAAGCTAACTATGGTTCTCAATGATGTGATCGAAAATCAAACAGAAAGCATTGCAGTGGTAACCGTTTCTTAAAGTGTGCTTCAAAAATGGTGTACATTATTGAGTCTGTTTACTGGCTTAATAGAAGCATTGCATTATAATCATAACGTTCTGAGCTTAAATTAAATGTTTCGAGTTGATCTAAATTTTTGTGCTCAGAAATCTAGTTCTGAAAGTTTTGGTAATTTTTTTCAACATTTTTGAAACACCTGTTAATTAATCATCTTGTAGAATTGCAATAACAATAGTTTAAGTTGCTACTGAACTGGGCAGGAATCATTTAAATAATTTCTATGTTGAAATTATTTTCATAACAGCAGAAACGCGCGTGTCAATTGCTAGGATTAACTCAGTCGATAACAAATTTAAACGAATCTTGAAATATTTGCTTCAAAATTCAAGATCCATTAATCACAGTTAGCCTTTCGATCACATCGCTTCCAGGGCCTGATGACCGTCGCATGTTATCAGTGTATTTCCACTCAGGATTTACACGGCTGTCGTCAAAAGGTTTCACAAGTACCGTCAAGTGGCTCCTTCCCACTGGACCTTACATAACTATATTAATTCTTTACACTTGATATGTGGATGATATTGAGAATGACACACATAAAACGAGGTTGATTGTACTGGGTTTTTTGGATATGTTGGTGGTAACAATGGTGAATTAGGATTGAAACTTGGGAAAACTTTCGCATGTTCAATTGGATAGTTCTCGGAGTTTATGAATCATGAGATCTATTTCATACACCAGGAAATACTTTGGCAGGAAATACAGCAAAGTAAATAAAAGATAATAATACCATGACTTAAGATTGAAATGTTTGTGTAGATTTGGACATTTAACTGACCCAAACAAGATGAATGCTTTTTCTTATTGAAACTTCGTACTGAAACTTTTTGTGGATAACTGAGAACCTGGTACATAAACTTGATGAAATGATCAATGCTTGGCGACAATACAGTGAAAATTTACAGTCATTTTCTGCCCATGATGATGAGATACTATCCCTACTGGAAAAATAATTGTGCTGCTTTGTTAAACTTGAAAATATGGACATACATGACGAATGCTAGATTGCTAAGAGTTGTTCCAATTCTATTGGTACAGGGTCTATTGCCTATTATTGCTACCTGAGCTTGAGCTATTTTGATAAATCCGGACACCTGGTGACGTAACTTTTTTTAACTTGACGACTTACAGTTTCTGCATATTATGACGTCACATTTTCAATGGTTTCATGTAATTTTATTTCGGGTCATGACAACCACTGTTGTGTTGTGTATGTGAAGGTAGCAATTACTCTCTGAGTAACCCTTTGATATTGAACATTACTAAACACTGGACAACAGGAAATAAGACAATGGGTAACAGTAACCAGACCCAGGTTACGTCTGCGGTTCGGCAGGATACGTACAGCACACTGATGGGTTCCACCATGAGCATACCGCTACTCAGGTCATTCTTCGGCGAGGCGCCGCCAACACCAAAACAAAACCACGTGGACCTTACGTCTAAGACTAGGTAAGAGTTCAACGCGTTAAAGGATGACAACCCTGTCATGTTTAATCAGTGAACATCACGCTGTGCTTTATGTATTTCAAAAGCACAGATCTTTTATTCTCAAGAATAAAGATTGTTCTTCATGAAAACTTTAAACAGATGTTACTAAAAAATTACGTCTTGGTACCGTTACACAGAAATTGTTTCAATTGCGCACATAAACGAACCTAAGGGAGCTCCCATGAGGTGGCGTGTTAAAAGTCCTGATGCGATTCTTTTGTACCATTCAAATAAACCGGTGCAAAAACTTGGGTTTTTTTCGAAAAAAAATTACAAATTTGTTTGAAATTCATGAAGTCATTTCATTTTTTAAGTACTTTAGTTCACTTTTCTGAAAGTGTGAAGTACACGTTACTCGTAAAATTTTGTCAGGATACTCGGACTCGATCTCGGTCATTGTTTTACCAATTGAAGATTAAGAAGATCATGAAATTACTGTCAAAAGTATAGCGTCCAACCAACAATTACATTTCACTTTGAACTCATTCAAATCAACTGTTGCGGGAAGATAAACTTTAGATAGTAATTTCATGATCTGTTCACTTTAGTGCTTTAACAGTAACAAACCAAAAGCACAGAAGGAATCAAAAACGGACATTATATCTGCACTGAAAGCCGTAAGATATCTGGTATTTTCCGCGTTACGAGTTGTATTTACTACATTACATGTTGTATATCAAGTGTTTCCTAGAAGTACAACAAAGCCTTATCTGAAGAGAACGAAGGTCGAGAGCTGGACGGAACAACAGATCTATTATAAATACACGGACACTCGTGTCCGGAGGGGTCGCGCGGGGCACAATATGCTACCCCGGGTATCAGAGAGGAACAACAGATCTATTATAAATACACACACACTCGTGTCCAGAGGGGCTCACACGGGGCACAACATGTTACCCAGGGGCTCCTATTCTTAACATGTCACTAGTTACACCCTTTGCAAGTGAACCCCACAATGTAACTGAGCCTAAAGGGCCGCTTAGAAGATAATCTTTTGACTTTGAGTTGAATTTCTTAGACAAGGTAGAGACGTTTAGCAGTGTCTCTGTAAATCACAGCCTCACCAGACCAAGGTGTAAAATTGGTACCTGCCTTATGTGGCAAGACACGATCACAAGGTGCCACAAGATGATGGCTCACTTGAGGACTAACTTACGTCTAGGTGGATTATGTTTGGTTTATTGAGTAACAAATGATAACAATGTTTTCCATTTTTATTTAAAGCATTTTTTCCAGAAAATAAAAACAAAGTTCTAAAATAATAGACAAGATTATCAATTGTAATATGCGAAAAATTGGCCTGACATTTTAAAATCTAGTACTCAAAGGACCCATATTGCCAAAACCAAAGTTTAGCGTCACTTTTTACGAGCTTTCTATATTCTGACAATAATTGTGTGGGTGTTCTACTCTACTTGGCTCACTTGAGGAATAACTTGCACCTAGGTGGGATACTTCTCAGGTAAATTCTTGGCTGAGCAGTTAAACGTTGTTTGGATTCTAGTGGTTTACGTTGCCAGATTTTCTGAATCTAAAATTGGTATCAAATTTGACCAAAACAGCCAGGTTTGCAAAGGCTGACAAGATGCCATAGCTTTCAAGACCCGAGTGGTTCTCCAACTACCCGTGTGAGCCCTGAGTGTCCCTTGTCCACATTATGATGTCTCTTATCAGTGCACTCCACTCCTCCTCAAGAATCTGTGTCACACCCTGACGTCCGCCGTGTTTACACTCTCCCGACACTGACAGCATGTGTACATAACGCCGTGTAACAGTGAATAATGTCTTACCAGTTATAATGGTAAGAGTTAGGCGCCTAGCAAACGAACCAATAGGCACTGACAGCGTGTTTACATAACACTGTGTAACAGTGAATAATGTCTTGTAAGAGTTGTTATGGTAAGCGTTAGCCTCTGGGCCTTGTACTAGTTGTAGGCTCTGACAGTGTGTTTTCGTAAACTCAACGCGCATCCCTTAACGAACGCAACAACATGAATAACTGCGTGAGGTAATAAACCAATATAACGCCATGCTTAACGCACCAATTTCTTGGAATTGGAGGGCAGTTGTTATTCATGTTGCTCCGTTAAAAGATGGGTGTTAAACGCGCTGTGAGTCTGTGTAATGATTACTTACCATCATGAGCCAACTGGGTTATAGAGCAGCCAGGCACTAGGTTACAGTGCAGTCGCTTAAAATGTGAAGTTTTACAACAGGGTTGTGTACTTCTGTACAAGGAAACCAACTCTGTTAAGTGTGATATCAAGAAGAATGTTCTTAAATTTCAATTTCCTTGGTAGTTTTTGCTCTAATTATTTGAACTATCATCTGTCAATTTGTTGAAGAAAATCCCTGATAGATCAATCTTACAAGTTTGATTCTCGTCACCCCACTCACCCACACCCAGCCACCCACCACCCACCCTCACCCATCAACACCCACACATCACAAGTCATGTGTTAAATTAAAATCATTGCGAATTAACATGTTTATTAAATTCTCTTAAATTCTATGAATTTGGTACAGAAATGCCACGGTGTGTTACTGACGCAGATATAATCATAGTATGGAGAGAACAATTCTGCACAGAGTAAGTACACTGATTCAACTTTAATTACAAATTATTAAAATGCACTAAGAAGAAGAGAATAATTAGAATGAAAAGATTTGAATCCACACATTTTGTTATTATTATTACTAGTAGTAGTAGCAGCAGCAGCAGCAGCTCAGTTGGTAGCCCAATGGACTGTAGTCATGCCTGACTGAAAAGTTCACCACTGCGTCCACAGTTTGACTCCTGACTGGTGCATGTGAAGAAAGATCCCAGCCAGCAAACTAACCAAATTGGCAGGTGTTACATTCAGAGGTGACTCAATACAACCGTGGCTCTAAAACCCAAGGGCAGAGCCACTCAAAGTGTAAAATATGAGAATCAGTGGCCCCGCAAATGGTTGTGCACTGGTCACAGATTAGAGACTGTGATGGTTGCAACCAAAAACTTTTGAAAAAATAAAATAAAATAAAGAAAACGTATAGATTTATATGGAAAGGTAGGTTATGAAATTTTCAGGGTTCATGGCTCTTCACTATGGGAATAATAGAAATTCCCTATGATGCTGTTGGAGTCACACTTTATAGTTTGCATCCAGAGATGCTCTAATGTTTTGCGCGTATGGGAATGTTTGTCAAGTGCGACTTTGTAACGTTTTTACACTGTCATCTGTCACGGTTTGATAAGATTTTTGATTGATTCATGAAAGTATTTCTCCAGTGCAGAAAGGTGGGAGGATCATCAAACAGTGTTAATTATTTCCAGCCTAAGTGAGTTGCATTCAGTCAGGTCTGTGCAATCACATTACAAACAAATGAAAACTCAGTTAATGAATGATGATTACACAGCGGAAAGCTGTATCATTCCCAATTGAATTATTCCCATTGGTGTTCCCTCGAACCATAAACAACAGTTTACAAACAGTGGAATGATACTCTCCACCGCTTTTGACAACATTTGAGTGTTTTTCATATTTTGCAACCCCTGAAATCCCTGTCGTTGTAGTGACGTACAGAACAAAAGAAAGAGCAAAATAATTAGATGTTGTGCTTTTGAATTTCTATTGTTCCAAAAATTAATAGGAATTTCACCCTCTGCCATTTGAGATGTTATTAATGGCATACGAATTGTGACAATCTAATGATATCAAAATGAAGAGATGTGAAACTTTCCTCCCCGAATGAATTTGTTTACACAAATTACGTTTATTGTAATTCATTACAAATAATTTGTATCAAATAAGGGAGCTCCCGTAAAGTACCGTGTTAAAGTTCTGATACGATTTTTGTGTACTGCAAATGTGGAAAAATTAATTAACAGTAAATTTCACAAGGTGCATTCGTATTATTAACCTCAGCAAAATTAGCCTTGACTTTGTATGGATATTACACACTCAGAACTTTTGTGTTTGTATGCTGGTATTAATTAATCAATTATATAATGGATTACAGTCCTGCAGTAAAATAGATCAATCCCGCACTGGATGTCATGTCTCAATCTATTTGCTAATACTATAACTATCAGCATCACATATTCTGTGTGGCTTTTTACTTTTTGCCTCTACAGCATATTATGGTCAATATTTGCGTGAGTTTGTAGCATTTGTTTTAGGCCAATTATATTTGTTAATGGCGGAGTGGAGCTGTGTGCGTAGGCTGTTAACAGGTGATAAGTAATGAAATCACTCCGCCACATGGGTTTGAACCAATAAACAGCAAAAACACGAGATTACAATGGATTTTAGCACAGGGTGTGTGATGTCTGTCTCGTGATGACACAAGAGTCTCATACAAATTCATAATGCCAACCGGAAGCTACATTGAGACAATGTTAAACTTTTGGACCAATTTATAGAAAATTAAAGTGACATTTGTTGAATTTTGATGAGAAGATGTGCAAAATAACTTTTGTATGGCTTCTAATCTCTATTTTACAGAAATAAGGAGAGATGTGAGGGATATTTGGCGCATAAGTTCCAATTTACAGCAATGGAAACAAGAAGACTTTTTAGCATTGTGTCAATGGCACTTCCAGTTACCATTATAAATTTGCATGAGTCTCTTGTGTCACTACGAGATTGACATCCTTCACCATGTTGCACGCAACCACAGCAAGCACACTGTAGCCCTATTAGATGATTGTCAATTATTTAAGTCGTTTAATCTGGATGGACAGATTGGCTCCCATCGCATTTGGGGTTTTGTTCACAAACCAATCTGGATGTTTTTACTTCTGGTGGAATTATAACGCACATTTAGGGAGTACAGAACAAAACAGGGGACAAAATAAATTCACGCTGTGCTTTTGATGTGCTATTCTTCCAAAACTAGAATTGATTATTTGTATCGGACAGTGTGGAGATTTACAATACTCATTGACAATAAAAATTGAATTCCTTTTGCGACAATAGAATTACATTCCCTTTCTTTCACTTGAACAAAAGTACTTATTGTTTTCAAACAAACTGAAGAACTATGGTAAAGGGACTGCAAAATTGACAGAGGAATATTGAAAAGACAAATGTCACGGTTTGACAAGTTGCGAGTCGATAATACTAGATAATTCGCGCGCTATGGCGGGAAAGTATCTCTATCA
>JBCAUI010543982.1:0-10686 GCA_038406195.1 Haplosyllis anthogorgicola
GAAAATTTTGGCCGTGGGGGGGGGGGCGCCTCCTGCGCCCCCTAGATCCGCCAATGCAAGTGAAGATAAAAATATCGTTCCCACTTCTGAAGAATTCTTCTTAGCATTCAAAGCCTTGAGCTCTCCAGGAAATTCTCCTTGATTGGGAATTTCTTAAGTTTGCCAGTAATAACATTAAACAAAGAACAAATTTCTCTGCAAAGGCTTGTTAGAATATCTGAGGTGCACCATGTTAAGTGAGGTCATGTTGACCTATTGGATGTGTCTGTTTATGCATTGCGAATTAGCAGGAGGATGAATGTTTTCATTCTCGTCGTACAATTACGCCTGATTTGATACAATGCCTCAGTCTAATGATCTTCCTACTTATGCGAATTTATAGAACTCGAAGTATCAAATCTTTTACTTGTTTTGCTGTTTACATTTTCTTGCGAGAAAGAAATCCGAGTGGAATGTGTTTTCTAATCATTAAAACGGCAGTAAGTCTCTCATTCTAAACGTGTAGGTAAAAATACCCTAAAAAGGAACCGTGGACGAATAACCGTGTAGCTTGAATAAAATCCTGCCACAGAAATGTGTCAACAGTTCAGGAAAATTACATTGATTTTGAAACTTTATGGAACAAACGAATTCCATAATAATACTGTTATGAAACTCTGTAAAACTTACAAATTTCAGCTGGCTAAATGGTTTTCATTTCGTCTCTATGTTAAAAGCCGCGGGCATTGGATGCATCAATGCCATCTGTGATTAAAGTTATTAAAGGTCAATTAGACATTGTCTCCATTTGCATTACACCCTTACACATGTACATGCTGTGTATGGAGACCCTTAAAGAGCATACTGTGCTTTTCGCGTAACCATAAAATGATCATAATTTAGCCAGCTGTCTTCTTCTGTATTGTTTATGTAACACTCGTAATAATTATTAACTCACAGCAGCATTGTCATTGTATCGACTGTTAAACCAAACAGACTAAATTCAAATGAGAAGCTTATGAACAATACCAATGCTAAAGTGAAAGTAAAGTGAAGCTATTAGATTCCACTATATTTAATTAAATGTCATTGCCAATAAAAGAGTTTTCCATCAAAATTAATTTACTTGATCTTTTCATTTAAACGAAATGTTTTGAAATTGGCAGACAATCAAACACGGTATGTAGTATTAGAAATATTGTTTTATTAAAAATTACACTGTCGTAAAGTGTTATGTTTTATTAAAAACGTAAATGTATTCAAAAGGGAATGCATGATTATTGCGAAATTGATACTTACAAAAATCTTTCAATACGCTTTCCAATAGATAGGTACTACTTCAGTTAATATCCCTGTATTTACACATGTATTGTGTATCACCTCAGTGTAGATTTAGATATACGTGTATTAACCAACCCTTCTACGTGGCTATAAAATGTGTATGTACACTCAGTTTCAGTTAATTTTACTTCTGAGTAAAACAAATTTGTTTCCAAATACCGTATTCCCTCTAAATATGGCACCCCCTCTAATTATGGCAGCTCCCTCTTTTTCAACACACAAAAAAATTAACGTTTTCTTTGCTGCAATCCAAAAGTGAGAGTTTTTCTTCTTATTTAATGCCATGGGAGGATATTTTCTGTGATATCCTTCATTATATTAGATTTTATCAGTTGTAAAATACAAAAAATAGATGTTTGCAACAATCAAAGGTGTTTTTTTTTATATTTCTAATTAAGGCACCCCCTCAAAAATTGGTCTTGGCACCGGTGCCATAATTAGAGGGAATACGGTATATCCTTATGTGTTCATGTTCCTAGACTTTATGCCTCCCGCCTCCACACTATTGTTTGTCGTACGAGAAACAACAGTGTGGAGGCGGGAGGCATAAAGTCATCTGTCTATTTGAGCTTTTGACCTAATTCAATTAATTTTTGCTTAATTGATATTTTAATTGGGCAGGTGACCTCAATAACCTTGGCAGATAAACCCTCCATCCCCCCACGGTACCTTGGAAAATCGCACTTTGGATTTGTACCTGAGACAATGCATTTTGAATCTTGATAAATTGGACCTAGGACCTTGGTCGCTGCTCTATTGGCAAAATAAAATTACAGTTGAATCAGACAGACTGGGACCGTTTGAGAATCTAGTACATTAAATAATTGCAACAAAATAATTACAAAAAATCTTATAAAATGTCTCGGATTCTTACAATCACAGCAATAAAATTGTGGGTATAATTAACTTGTAATTCAGTAATTGTACAGTCTAAAGATTGATGCTTTCTAGTGGCACTTCGCTGATAACGTAAGCCCTGTTTGTTGCTTCACTTGGCATGTAAGCCTCCGGAGGACCAGCTTTCTCGCTTACAGCCAGTCCATTCATGGGCAGATCGTCATTTTTCTTTCTCAGTCCATCTGGATCGTTGTCAATCATGTGCTGATCCATCTGGAATGCGGCCAGTGGATAAAGCAGCAAAATGGAGAAGAAATCCTCGGCCATGTTGCCTAAACGATATAGATATGGAATCAGAAGTCTCCCACATGAAACTGGAAATGCTTCTAAATGTGGTTTTCTGTGAGCTTTCAGTAAGTGATAACCGATAACGTTTGGATAGCAATCAAAGATGTAATCAAACTATTTCCCTTTAACGTCATTTACAGCAGTTGGGTTTTGTTTCTTTTCATAACCTAATATTAAAAGAATACGTAGATTCATTCACCATATTCTATTGACATTTGATGATAAGAACAATACGTACCATCAATGTCATATTCTTCTCTCATCTGGATTCGGATCCCACAACCATACGTGGTAAACCCGAAGAAGATAGCCCAACCGATGTAGGCCAAACCCTGCTGAAATATTTCTGCAATCTGCAGGATGATGACAGCGTAGAAGAGGAACGCCATAACCATCTGTGAGTAGAGGGGTTTGCAGTTGTTCATTTTACCGTAGGCTCTTCCCATGAAGAACCATGGCGCAATGATACATAGCAAGATCTTGGGTATATGTTTCAATTTGTGAAAAGTGTCCATCATAGGGACGGAGAACTGTGGCCCATTTGGATCCTTCTCTCCAGCTTCCACTTTAACGGATCTCCACAAGGCTACACACATGAAGTTGAGAACTATGGTGTAAGGCAAGCCTGCGGCGATGGACACCACCTGAAATCAAGAGGATAATGGTATTATATGATTGCAATTAGGTCTATATTCACCCTGCCTGATCCAACCCAAAATAAATAAACCTCCCCAGTAATGTACGTGACTGCGCTATGTTTATGGGCTAGTTATTTTTTGTTTCCGTTCCAAGGTTTAAGCAAATCAAGCTGTGATAAAATCAGTAAGATACGGGATGAAATACGATTCAGATAAGTAAATTCAGTTTAGAATTTCAGATTGTGTTGGACATCCATATGAAAACAGCGAGTTTTCCTATTGTTTCCCGAATTAAAACAGAAAAAATCACACCTGTAACGCAGTTAAAGCTTTAGATCCACCAGCCACAAGAAGTCCTGTGGCGCAGGCTCCTTCCGTAACAGCCCAGAATATCCTCTGTATAACCGGAGGATCTGGATGACCGTTTGCACTGAGACAGTCGATAACTAAAGATCCACTGTCTGATGATGTCACGAAGTACAACACCAAACTAATGATAGAGATTACCGACAGGAACGTCCCTACAAGTAGAAATTATATGTACAATGGCCCAGAAATGTAATGAAATTGCCTCTTACATTGGCGGATCTAGGGGGGGCGGAGGAGGCACCCCCCCCCTACGGCCAAATTTTTCTTCATTTTCATGCAGTTTTTCTCGATTTTTGGGCGAAAATAGGTGAAAATTGTGTTGGCACCCCCCCCTACGGGCCGGGCGCCCCCCGTACGGGAAATCCTGGATCCGCCAATGATAAACATAATTGGATGGACCTGTTGTTTACATCTTGACGTGTTACTGGTAATGTTGTATTATATAATCCGGTATAAACAACACTAAGATCCAGAATGACACTGTAAATTGTGATATTTATTCCGAAGTAAAAATCCACATCTTAATGGCTGACAGAACGCCGGAGTACTAGATGTCACCACCACACAACAGGTAAAGAAATTGAAATGGGGCATTCATTCATTAAACAGAAACTGATCATTTAAAAGAGGTATGGTCACAATAAGTTGCTTTTTAAGCCAGATGAGAAAACTTTTACAGGAAACCTTTTTCTTGTCACCAATAGAAGTATTTATTGAATGAAAACATTTAACCATGGCTTGTCCAAAGTAAATCTTATGCAACGTGACCATCGTGGACCAATCAGCTGCTGGTGATGCCATGCTTTCCCGCCACATGAAGAAAAGGACCACTTCCAGGAAGATGTTAAAATTAGTTTAGACACTTTTATAGCAGTTATTACTTGATGAACATTCTTAAATTTTATACTGAAACGGAGCTAAGGAAGTCGGGATTAAGTTGCAGATACTGTTACGGCAAGGCAAGGTGTAAATCAAGTGGAAAACAGTGCTTGAATTAGAAGCATGAAAAAAACTTAGCGGTCAGCTGCAGCAAACAACAGGTCGTCCATTCTTAAAGGTCCTTGCATGAGTGACTTTCACTCTTGGTTAAAGATCCAGACACACATCACACACACTTACAACAAAGACAGTTCACCGCGTGCAAAGTGAAGGAACCAGATAGACTAGATAGAGTTTACTTACAAGAAGACAAGAAGAGGAGCATGGCTCTCGCAAGGAGGAGTATACTTCAAGAAATGTCGACAACTCCAGCTCTTGCTTCAAGAGGTAATTTACAAAATTTGCTCCAAATATCATTGGCGGATCTAGGGGGAGGGGGGCACATAGAAGGAATTTTGCAATGAAATATAGTTTATCAGGTACAGAAATATTTCTAGATCCAGTTAATGTCTTTTTATTTTTCCATTGTGTTCACATTAGCCATTTTCATGTCTGTTTCATGGGTTTTAGTAGGAATTTTGGAATAAAAAAACATCAACTGGATTTGGGAGGCAAGACTTCCGAAGCGCTAAGCATCAATATACGTATTTGCCTATCTTGCTCGGTGCTTAGCGCTAAGGAAGTCTGAATATATGCCAGCATATATTTAGGGTACAGTCCTCGGGGGTTTTTTGTTGGGTTTTTTTTTTTTGTGGTTTCAAAGAACACAAGTACTTTACCAGGCATCAACGGCCCCTGAATTCTACGACCACTTTACCATTGCTCAGTATGATGCATTGAGTGTCAAATAGAAGATACTTTTAGAGTATAAGTCGGGATATGTCAAATTTATTGGTATGGCTTGAATTTTGATATTAACCCGTGTTAAGTTTATTGCCAGCATGTAATACATTAAGTGCAGGATTCACAGTATAGTTTTTGAGTCATGCTGAATTTTGGTGACTTGATTTTACAGTTTATGGACAAACAGCGCTTCTACTGTCGACTTTAATGTGATAAACCTAAAACACGAAACAATTGTGTAATTATAGGATATTTCTCCTTTAATTATCTGATAATTAGCCAATTGTTGTTTATGTTTGATCTCACATTCTTGCTTTGTAGAATTAGCAGTTGTTTAGCCTTAAATCAAATACCATTGTTGATACAGACGTTTTGGTATCTTCCCCCTAAGGGTTCATTGTCATCCCCCGGAAAATACTATTTCCCGTAATAGTCCTTAAACTCGACGGGGAGGCCTTTGAAAACTTGATAATAGACTCCATTTGATAGCCATCGTAATTGGAAACCACTTAACATTCCTACATGTTTAATCTAAAACAATAGGGAACAATCGTCTTTATCTCAGCACTTTGCTGTCAAATTTTGAGATCAATACAAAATTGAGATGCCAATGGACTCAAGTCAATAGAGGGTGTTAATGAACCACGACTAAGCAGGGTACTTTTCAGATTTTCGATAGCGTACCCAACAAAGCCTAAGGCATGGCATACTATATTAAGTAAATGCCAGTGGACGTGCTAGATATGACAGTAATACACAAGCTTACTTAGCGTTTCTTTGCACGTCGACAATGTTTCCGTGAACACTTCGAAAAATATTTTCAAATTTGAGTTTCGCAGCCAAGTAGCTTTTTATAGAATATTTACACATTGGAGAAAATAGAATGATTGTCGGGGCAGTTTGGCAGTAATTACCTCCTGGTGTGTAAGCATATCTAATAGCTCTGTCAATAAATGGTGTCAAATTCTTAATCCGTATCAGGCAATTAATTCAGATTTATTATTTTAGTAAATTATGAGATGCCAATGGCTTTGCCCCCTGTTCCCGTGTTATTACTGGAATTGTGTACAGAACGATGAACCTAAATGCCAGGATTATCTCGAAAAGAAACTAAATGTCAAAGTGAGCTTACAAGCATGGGTTGTTACAGTCAACATCTCCGAACTTTGAACCTACTGTAGGGTTTATTGAGCGGCACGCGTACTACCCAGTTTGGGAATGCGCATAGTTAAGGAAATCTAAGGAAGGAAAGTTATAAAATCACTAATGGTAAATTTGTTTCTGTCTTTGTAGTTGTGAATTCTGAGAGCAACATCGCAATGATTCCTGAATCTTTCCTTACTCCATCACCAGAAGAACAGATCATTCGTCAGCGATCGCGCATAGCAAGCTTCGAGAGTGAAGGTAGATAACAAAAACACTAATGTTAATGCTATTCTTATAGGGAAGAAATTGGTTAATTTTCTTCATACATAAATTTTCAAATGTAACCTTTTATCAACGGTGTTCTCTCTTACAGGAAATGAGAATGAGACACCATCAAAGGGTTTGCTCACCAGCACTCAGGGAAGAAAGAGGTTACTTATGTCACCACCCAATGCATCTCCGATGAAGGTAAGTAGGTTCTAGTTCTCAAACTAATTGTTGGTATAGCTGATTTTGTGAAATTAGACCTACAGCGTGTTTTCATAAACCTTAACGCACTATCCCTTACGCACTGACACCAAAGGTATAATGTTAAGCATGTGAGCCAAAGAAGTGGCGTTGAACCGTAACTGCACACGCATAAAGGGTTATGAAAACGTGCTGTATGTATGTCTTTTTGTTTGAACCTTGTTCTATTATATCTTGCCTCACAAATTGATCAGCCAAAGACTACTGCACAGAAAAAAAAGTATTCATAATTTAAAAATTACTTCATCTTTCTGAGCGTGACCACAAAAGTTTAGCAATATGTATTTTCTCAAGTATGATTCACTTGTTCAACTAAATTCTATCTCAATTTTTTTTCGACAGTGTAATCCGAAGAGATCTCGACTTCACAGAAACAGAAAACTTCCACCACTTAAAACTGAACTCAAGGCTTATACAACAGAACAACTCGTGGGCATCATTGATAAACTCATCAACAACTATCCAGATCTTGAGACAGTAAGTGCTTCAGACTGCTTCGATCTTCAGTTACAAGTCTGATAAACTGATGGCTACAATTTTATGTTGCAATGAAAATTTTTCGATCTATGCCATTTTGAAACATATAATTAACTGGCTGTTACTTGATTGTAGGAAATTCGTGATACTCTTCCCCTACCAGACATGAAACCACTGGAGGATCGTCTGAACACTTTACAGCGTAATATCTACAAGGCCTTTCCGAACACCCGATGGGGATCATCCAGAGATGCCTTCTGCTTCAGAAGAGTGAAGGTGCATCTTGAAGCATTCAAGGTGTGTACTCTCAACAAAGCCATTAAAGTTATAGATTTGAACATATGCCAGTGCGTTCACTGGCGCTGCAAGCATGGCACACTGGTGTACAGGACGCCAAGTCATTTCTAAAATACTTTAATTTTATGGATGTTTTAGTGCAATGTACTCAATTTCGTATCTCAGTACACCAACAAATGTTGCAGAATTACTTTGTGTGCAAAGAAAATATAGGTCTCACAGCACCCGTGGCATCCTTGCTAGAAATGAAGAAGTACTTGTGAGATTAGACCAGAATTATTAAACGCATTCCAGAATGCCCATTAATAATATATTGCCTTTTTGGTTGCAGAAAACATGCTTAGATCAAGGCCGTATGTTGCTGACAGCGCAGTGTTGGGAAGCCCTTGTACGTTACGTTATTATAGCTTGGAAGTTCAATACGCAATTGCCTGATTGGGACGACGCATCACACAACAAGAGCAAAGAGATCTGTTACAGAACACTTGCATCGCAGTGCTTACAGGCCATCAAGAAGGGTCACTTTGAGAAGGAAATGTACAGGGAAATCAAAAGAAAGTAAGTAGCAACATCACGGTACTTTATTTTGCTACCATTATGCTGGCATTCTTACGATCTGTATCTTGAGTTTTAGTATTGCTAGAAAGTCAATTTAAAAGATATTGTTTAAAGTTGATAACCTGAAAGTCAAGTATCTGACACTGGAAATCAACCAGACTTGGGGGGTATTAATTTAAAAATTAAGGTGTCTTTAAACGTTTGTAGTAATTTTACATGGTTGTAAGTGCTTCTTTCTTATTACTTTGCAGGTTGCAAAATTTATCATCGCAAAACGCCGAGTTGGAACATTGTATCAAAGAGTGTGACAAACTCCTAGAAACACTTGATTGAGAAGAGAAGATATTTGCTGTTGCATTAAGAATTTGTGATCTCATAAAACATCAAACTCCTTACTTAGGGAACAATGTGTCATTGTTACCACATAATGTGTTCACTTGTAAAGACTAAACCAAATTATATTTGCAAATGTATTGTTACATATGAGGCCCTTTGTGCCGCTTGTTTAGTATTATAGACTTGTGATTTTTAATGTTTAAGGAGATGATTGTTTGATATTTGAAAGCACGGAATTGTTGTTTACTTGCATATTTGAATATCTGTTCATTATTGAAGAATTTGTGTTTTTGACAGCAATCAACAGTTCTTGATTTTCCTTTTTCAGTGTGAAATAATTAAATTGTCTCCTGTGATAAAAAAAGAAATTAGTAAACTGGTAATCCTTAGACGTGAGAAACTATGCAGATATAGGTGCTATTTTGAAAAGATACTGCTGTAAATTTTGTGCATTGTAGAAGCTAGTGCATTCCATTGTAGAAAGAGTGTGACATATAATTCTGGTTCATTTGTTCTGTGGAGCACGTGAATAATTTATGTCTGTGAAATACTGAAACTGTGAATGTTATTTACTTCTGTGTTTGATCGTGATATTTCCTAAACCAGTTACGTACGAAATGTACTTTTAAGTGGTCCTTTACAATAATAAGGGCCTAATGTTGTACGCCTATTCAGTGTGAACTGGCTCCCGTTAAAGATTTCCTTTTTGTATTGTTCATGTATATATGTGTAGATGCGGCTTTTATTCTCTAAATTGTTGGATTACATTTTCAGCCATAGTTTAAAATGAGAATGACAGTTTTAAGTGGCTAAAGGAACGAAATTATGCCAAATGTAGTGGCACACTAGATAATCTGATAATTCTATCGGTGAAATGTGCAACAGATTAAAGAAATGAAGGTCTTGTGTTAGATTTTCTTTTAGTTGCTCATGTTGGATGATATGTCTACATGTACATAACATTTTGTGAAATTTTTGTTATTGACTGTTTTGTAATGGTCGTTACATACCAATTTGTGTACTGTATATCAAATGTTATTTTTCTACACCATTATGTGTTCAAAAAAACGCACATGAACTTCCAGTTTAATTTTGTCACTTGAAATGTCGTGAAAATGTAATCAGCGTTTGCTGCATAAGCATAGGACGTACATGTACAGTATGTGACAAAGGCACTGATGGCCCGTTATTATAAAATTTAAATTTTGTATGTATGTTGGCAAATCTTATGATACGCAGGATAACTTTGACTAAACTTCAAGGCCTAAATTCTGGCCACATAAAAAAATCCTACATTTCAGTATGAACTTAATAATGCTTCATGAAAAATTCGGGGAATTTCTGACCGATTAGAGGTACAATTTGTGAGAAAATTGTTAATTGAAATAAATAAAAATTGTTAAAACTAAATGTTTGCATTCCTTTGTATTTTAATGACAAGATACATCTTTAATCTTGATTTGCTTTTGAAATGTTTACATAACCGAATTATTTTTAGATCTTGATGCTGAGATTTACAGAAATTTGCGATGAACTGCTAAACACGTCGCGGTAGTTTGTAGCAAGAGTTGTAGTTGCGCATGCGCATTATGTTGATCATAGATATATGGGTCTCTACGATTCCGGACTTGTGATAACAAAGCAGCCTGTACAACCCATAGGGAACCATAAGGTAAGACTACTTTAAAATAAAAAAGCATGTCATTTTCTGTATTCACCGACATTATTCACGCATATTCGTCCGTGAATACAGATCAATAACTGTACAATAGCCATCTATTGACAATCTGTATACACTTGTATTGAGTTAACTCTGCACATTTTAAATCCATATTCATGCGAATACAGATGAATAAACGAACATGTCATTACTTTCAGATTCCAATGGTTTATGTTGGGCCTGGGTCCCCTCAAGCCAAGTCAACATCTAAAGTAACTTGGGTCCAGTGGATGCATCCACTACTTTAATGACAGTGACAGGTTGTTAGACCTTGAAGAAATACCTATAGTTGCAGCCTACAATGGGCTGCACTATTTTACTGCAACAGGGATTACCAACCCTAGATATCTTCACAGAAGGAGGCTGCTTGTGGCAAGGAACTTAGTAAGA
>JBCAUI010543993.1:0-10685 GCA_038406195.1 Haplosyllis anthogorgicola
TCATAATTGGGTTGGAGTCTTGGTACAGTTAAATCTGGTTCTAATGGTGTGAAATCAATTTTCTTCAGTGTCCATTCGTACAGGGTCTGGGTGCTGCTCTGGCTTTGTTCGTAGATATAATTGTTCTTCATAAATGGATCTAATTGGTAGGGATCTTCGATCTTGGTGGGGTCTCAATTCTGCGTCTGGATCTGTATTAAAAACAAAGACTTCCAAAAACTACCAACTGAGTAAACAACACTTTGCATCAGGTCCTTGGACAATTTACACACAGAAAATACAGTATGTCGTTATTCCAGATTTCAACATCAAACATAAAGAACAAACTTCCAAAAAAGTCTCGAATTTAAACCATGAAGCCCTTACAAAGTGGCACCTGATGGGGTATCAAGAAGCAGCCCTGGCAAATACATGTAGCTTGAAGGCGACGAAGAGGGAATCAACAAGGGAAGGAAAGGGGGATGTCCCGTGTCAGGCCATCTGCTCCAATCACTCCCTTTATATGAATGATATTTTGGTGCACTTTTTATCAGAGGCAAACCACACACACGCTCATGTGCACCTGGACACACAATTACTGGTATAAGTAAAAGAAAAGATAGCTCAAAATGGAGACGCATGATTTACATGTACCTGAAAGCTTGAGTATGTTCTGACTGCAAATCGTACCAGCGAGTGTGTGCACATGAAAACGTTTACTGGTCACTATTTGGAATGAAACGTGTAAAAATATCATAATCAATCTAAATTAGGTTCTTCCGACATTGTCACCTTGTTAGGCTTGTATATAACATTCACCAAACTTTCAAAGGATCACATAGGCAAAGATGTACCGTATCTCCGTTTTGAGATACACTTTCTTGTCCTTTGTTGCAACAGAGTACAATTGCGTCTGCAAACTGTTCAGCAGGATTACCTGCATAAAATAAGCCGCTGGAGTCGTAAAGGATGCCCATACACCGCCATTTGGAGGGTATTCATCGTAAATAATACGATGTGCGACAGTAAAGTGCTGTTCTCCTATCCGACCAAGGGACGCCAACACGCGTGATACAGGGATATTATTCACGTCAACTATAAAACTTTCGTTAATTATAATTACGAATTATGCGCACTGCAGATAGGACATAAGATTTCCACCATTCTGAGACCATGCTTGATTGCGTCATGTGCGTCCTTAAAGGATAACAAGCTTTGAAACAACGAACCTTGCACATGCATTTTAATAATTATCTCAGTACATGGACGCACCTGTCCAAAGTTTAATGAAAATGCTTAAATGCACCATCTCATGTGTGCAAGATGAACAAACGCATTTTTAGCACCAGCCACATGAAACAGTTGGCAACGTTTACACAATTGTCTCGTTAATTCACAATAAATAATGACTCAAATTCGACAAATGAAAAATCCATTTAAACTTTTCCATGCATTGTGCTTTTTTTTAAACGAGTAGACCTTTTAAATGTTAAAATGGGCATTTGTTCAAATATGGAACCAAGGCTCCCAGTAACTTAATTATACACCCCCTACCATTGTGCCAGATACCCCCACCTCTTCCGTAAACAACGGTGAACAAAACCAAGACACCTGGGCTGCTCTTCATAAATAATTTATGTATATTAAATGACTAATAAATGTAATATTAAATGACCCCTCGTTTTAGGTGCACAATATGTTCGCAAACACATACAAGGCAAAAGTTTTTTGATGAAGGAGATCTCTTGGGCAAACTTTAACTGACAAAACAGTGGCAGCCGTCATGAATGGCGCTCGCCTTGGGCGGCATCCTGCCTTTTGCGGAAGTTTTGTCATCCATTCCTAGGCGGTATACATTAAGGGGCCGCTCCACACGGGTTCGACTGTATTGCATTTTAGCCTTATTTACATTGACCTGGACAATGTAAAAACCAAGACAAAATGCTTTCAAGAGTTTAACGGTGAGTTTTTGAGAGAAGATTTGACGAATAGATTCAAAAAGACAACACCTTTTTTTCAAATTTGATGAAAATTTTATTTAAATTCTATCATTGTTGAGCTTTCGGGACGTAATTTTTAGTTCTCCTTCAAGACCAACTTTTATTTGAAAGATATCTCACACACACACACACACACACACACACACACACACACACACAAACACACACACACACAGATGTCTAAGGAAAGATATATATACCAGAACCAAATTTTACTGGCATATTTGTTACGCTTTTTGATTCTATAACGTAGTGCTGAGTAAGAAGAACGTTCCCGTAAACCATTTTGTGATTCGATTCCAAAATATTTTTTGTCCAATTGCAAAGATGGATCCTTAATTATTTTCTGATGCATTGTGCTTTATTCTGCGGTTTGAGATGGCCACCCACATGCGGGATTTTCCCTTCTCGATCTTGCTGATCAGATGTTTCGCATTTTTACTTTGAAGTTCTACGAGGAATATTTTGTGTGTAATCTGCCTTAAAGCCAACCCCCATTTATAGAGTACTTGGGTTAAAATGATACATGCTTCTTCCATTTTCGTACATACTTAAAAAAGTGAAAAAGGTGTATAATAAAATTATTTAGCGCGTCGTCAAATGTTTCATTCGCACAGAAAATGTCACTTTTTCTTACACAGTTGAGAATGGGTAAACACTTAACATACACAAGCGAAGTACAATCTGAAGAAAGTTTTCATTATTGTCAGAAATATTGATAACACGCAAGCACACACTGACACATATCCATGTAAGCAAACACGTAAAATTGTTCATTTCTCTTAATATCTATTTTATATTTAGAGAAAGTTGATTCCGTCTGTAATGCTCTTCCGTCTGTAATGGTCTTTTTTCTGCAAGTGTGTTCTAAATTTCCTGGGTAGTGTTCTTTTTTCTGCAAGTGTGTTCTTTTTTCCTGCATGACTACTATGTGTAGTTTGGTTGCTGAGCCTAAGACTCAGAACTATCAACTATGCCATATGAACTTGACCTTGACTGACATCTATGACCTACTTATTGTGACATACTAGCATAACTAGGTCATGATGACCTACTTGCCAAATTAGGACTAGGACTAAGAATTATCAACTATGCCACATGAAGTTGACCTTGACTGACAACTATGACTTACTTATTGTGACCTACTTTCATAACTAGGTCACAACAACCTACTTTTACAGTTACTTTATGCCCGCAACAGCGGGCATCCTGACCTAGTTTTAACCCGATTTTGGTAGAATTATAGCCAGACTTTTCTCAGTATTTTTCAAAAATATTGGATGTTGACGCGACTTTCCGAGCCTACATATCTAAAATTTCTTTGGCCAAAACATCAAATTTTAGACCTAATAATCGTTTATTGGTTATTGCAGATGAAATGCTTTTGAAAAGCGTTTATGATGAAAAGTGCGAGAGAAAAAAGATGGCTAATTCCACTTCACTATTGATTTTACGAAAAGAAAGACTGTCTAACTAAGGAGTGTCTGTGACGATTTTACATTTCTCTTTACTCAACTTTACTTTTACTGGTTGTCAATTTGAGTCGTGGTCCAAAGAAATTATCGAAAAGCCAAGCACAGGAAGAGGAACATTACGAAAGAGGCCATTGAATACATACAACAATCTAAACATGGAATGCGCATCTTTTACTCTCACGCTTTTTCTATGGGAATTAGAACACATACAAAAATGTGTTACACTTTAATAAGAGGCACAACAAATTTCTGAAGGAAATGTATTATATTAAATGGACTCTTTTTTCATCATTAACACACAAATTACCCCTCTTTCTAAGTTAACAAATGGAAGTTTCAATGGCAGATGTGAAACTTTTTGGTTTGTTAAAGCTTCTGCATCGTAAGGTGTGAATGACTGAAAGTGAAGAGTGTTTACACAACATGATATTACTACAAACTTACAACCGGATGAGAGATTATTCAAAGGTAGAAGGAATTTTCGGGGCCCAAACAGAAAAAGGGTGTTATCTTGAGCACGGGCACACGAAGAGTTATTTTCACCAAAAATAAAAAAATCTGATAATTGACAAGTTCCGGTTTAAAAATGAACATGTCCAATAAGAACTTGTGTGTGCAGTGTTACTTTCTTCAGCAAAACATGCATAAAATACCTTTATGGTTTTTATTTATCATTTCAATAAATTGAAATTTATAAGTTTGGAGAATGAGAAAAGAACGGCTTGTTTCCTTTTAGAATGTGACAAACTCTTTTTAAAAAAACTTTTCGTGCAACATTCAAAAGTTTTATCATTATTCCACAGCTACCTAAAATTGAACAAAACCACAAAGTCGCTGAAAAGCATGCACGAGCATTTGTCCGCGGTGTATTACAATGGTTATCATAAGTTCTTGAACTTTCTTATATTTATGGAATGTTTCAAATTCAACAACGGAGTTCTATTTCAGCGCTTTGCTACTAGTACTGCTAAAAATGTGCCGTATTTTCATTATAAATGGATATTTTAATTAAAGGTTATCTGGGGAGGGGGGTGTTTAAACATCAAGTGCATGTATTTAAAATATGCAACACATTTGCCCTTTGTAATAGAACTGAAGATAATTATGGGTTTTTTTGCTCTGCTCCATTTACATTTGTATCTAATATTCCCAAAATGTTTTTTTTACCTGAAACTACATGTACTGCGATGCATTGATATTACACTTTTCTATTTCTCCGCTCACGGCCCAACAAAGACCGAACGACCAAAACTTTTGTGCTGGCTTTGTGTAATTTCAGTCGTGCTGTGCTGCCCTCTAATGTTTTGGCTTAACTACGGAGCTACGGAGCCAGTTGCAATCACTTTGGTAATCATGTACAACAGGAAATCAAACATTGAAAAGGTTACTATGCAAATGTGCTTCTGTAAACAAATAATCTACATTTTTTAATTTCCTAATAGTACAAAATGAAACCCAGGCACTAACACAGCGCGAGAACAACGGAGTTTTTCTACATTTGCAATTCTGGATCCTCAGTTCTAACACTGATCTTTGCAGCTCACCAAAAAATCGCCCATTTACATTTCAAGCTGATACTTAGCCGCTATCCTATTCCAAAACACATCTCGCACTAACCTGTCAAACTGGACAAAATAACCGTATTAACTTTCCCTTTGATGATCCGCACAAATAGCTACATAATAGTGTAAACTACCGGGAATGTTTGACAGATACAATTACGTTAATTACTCCCCGTGTCTCCGAGTTCATCAGGAATACTCACCATCACCTGTCCATAACAGTTATAACGACGTGTTTAAGTCAAGAAAAATTGGGGAAACGAAAAAAATTAACATAAGACCACCCTCAATGCTCAATTGCAGTGAAAGTGTGTTGCAATTCTTCCCTTAACAATTTCCCAGTAATTACGAACAAACGAAAGGGTATGAATCTTAATGACGTGTGCGTAATTGGTGATTACCATATAAGCGGCCTATCCAAATGTAAACATCACATTCTATTACATATCAATCATCACCCAAAGTAAACACTTAAATGTAAAGAGATCAATTCAATTGATCCCATTGAGCTGCAATGGCACTTCACTAAGAAGCTTATCGAAACAGTCGTAATCCTGAAATTGTTCCCTCGAAAAGCGAGTACTTTCCTATCCCACCTCTGAAGCAGTACTGGTAAAATATGGAGTTATTTCTCAAAACCGAAACATCTTTGGGCCATCTTTAGTCATGCATGTTGTTTACTGTTATTATTCCATAGACGATCATTTAAACTGTCAAAAGCTGCACACGTTATGTAAGTACTACTCATTACTGCCGTGGATATGGTAAATAACATCGTACAGATCCATGCATTTCACTGGGCATGTAATCCAGAAAGGGACAAAGTTTATATTCCTGAAAATACATGCATGATTAATTGTTCTATGGCCTGAAAGGGGGTCAGGAAGTACAAATAATTCATTATTCTCCCAGTTATCCTAACATTATTCAATTTCTATTGATGAAATATTCATAAAAGGCATCCGAGCAGCCAAACTAAAAGTCGGGACAAAAATCGTTTCCACGCTCAAATATTTACTTTTTGAGTCACGGTGTCCGATGTCAAAAGAGGGTCTTCGTTGCCAAATGTGGGCTAATGGCTCTCACTGTCACAGTCAATCTAATCACAGACCCAAGTCATGAAGACAGAACGGTGCTTAATGGGCCAGGCAAATCCATAATGTGTCCGATGTTATTGCTCGTTTCTTGCTTGATACGCCTATTGTGTCGGGCTGAGTATTTCCGGTTATGGAGAGGGTGCGAAAGCATTTTCGCGGATACAATGCCAATGGAAGGGTACACTTCTGTTCCCGTTGCCACAGTTACAATTCCGAAAGACCGCGATTTGTGAAATATCTTCAATGTTACATTTTTTTCACCAAAAATTTCCCTTTTCGGAATAACGTTTAACCATGATCACCTTAGTGTTGCCTAAAGCAAGGATATTCAAGAAAGAAAGTATCCTGCGCTGTTAGAATTATCATTCGCAGAAATATGTCTAAGTGCACCATGTAAAGCATGTAATTGTTGTGATGTTGAATATTGTTCAATAATTTTTCACAACAACTTTGATGGCAAAATCGAGATTATGCTTTTCCATATTCAATTACATGCAGAGTGGTTTTGCTGATCCACTGTGGAAAACATGATAAAAATCTCTTTTAAAAATTCGAAAAGAAAATCGGACAGATTTGAATTTATGTTCTTGATTTTATGCCATCATTTACCGTGATGCATCATAAAGTGTCTTATCATGTCCTATAACAACAACTTGCAGACCTCTCCACCACAAAAGGATAAACCAGACAGTGTATTGAGCTGCTGTTTCTTGTCCCATACAATGGCCATAGACAGCATCAAACTGTTGTAAGTCTGTGTCTGCCAAACAACGTGTCGAGTCACACATCAATTCCCAAAGGCCAGTGCGGTAATATTGTTATGGCTAAATCATTTTAACATATCACCGTTCAAAACAACTTAAGAGCATAGGCGCTTACTTTTTATTCAGATTTGCCAAATTACATGGTAGCAAAGGCGACAGAAGTCCGGACTTGAGGCATAAAACACGACCAAGTTAAAGCTTGAAACTAGGGGTCTCACGGGTACCCGTCGGGTCGGGTCATGAATGCAATACCCAAGGTGTCAAACAGTGACCCGACACCCGAGATTATTTTAGAGAGCAAAATTTTCCAAAAAATACAATATTTTATACAAATTCTTCTCCATTTCCATACATTTTACAATGAGTTTCTGCCATAAATATTTAAAGACTTATGTAATTCCTTAAAGTAACTTTAAAGCATAACTATGTGAAGAATGATGAAGTTCAAGCATACTATTTTGTCATTCTGAACATCCTATTTAGTCGTAACTTTGCACATCCCAAGGTATCTTCGGGTTTGGGTCATTGGGTCGGGTATGGGCTCTCGGGTACCTGGGGTAGTAAATTATGACCCGTGAGACACCTAGTCAATACCAGCGCAAAACTAAGGCTGCTTTCCTTATTTCTAATTTACTTGCCTTTTTAAACCACAAGTGCATTTTTCATATCCATCACCATGTGGAAACTAATGCAACTATGTGTACGTCTCTGTGTACTTTCTTGTCAGATATATTCTAATTTCAGCTTAAGTGATGGGTTGTGCGTAACCTTAAAAGTCGGAAACCATAGAAAAGGTTATAAAAAAAGTAATATTTGAATTTAGCAGAGCCTGTAGACAATCCCATATACTTTTTTCCTGCACATATATGTAAATATTCAACTTCCAGACATAATCGATGAACTATCTGCATTTTTGAACCAAAAGCCTGAATGGCAAAATGAACGATGCAATGTTACATGGCAATGTCACGTGGGATTGTTAGTAAACAAAGCAATACGTCTAAACGTGGCATAAATTGTGCAAAAGATCGATCATGGCCCTGAATCACTTTGAGGTATGTTTTATTTGGACTGTTGCCATGGAAATTGTGCCACGATTACGAAACTTAATAATGAGAGTGCTTGACTCACATTTTTTTTCTTGAAGAATTCAGTGGCGATGTTGGTCTTCAAAATGATACCAGGAGAATATTTTTAATACAAAGTTTCAGTTCTGTCATATTTGACCATATGTAAAAGTGTAGATCAAACTTTTGGCAATTGATTTTTCTTTTATGTTGTTTATTGTCTCAGTCTATTAATACCGAGGAAGCAAGCAATCGTCAAGTGATTTTGCCAACCAATCCAATTTAACAATCTTCTCATTTGTTGTCACCTTTTGTGAATATGGATATTAATATGTCACATTTATAGTAGTAATTTACAGGACATCGTGAACATCGGTTACTATCACACGAGTTCATTATGATTATTGAACAAAAGTATTAATCAAGGCATCGTTAATTATTAGGCAAAATTCGATTTGTGTGCTAATTGAACTAGTCCCCTAATTAAACCGTGTGGTGTTACTGGGATGGTTCCCGCCAAGTCTTAAGGGAGTGTACTTGTTACCTTTGTGTCACTGCAAAGTATTTGTATTCGAACGCATTTCAAGCTTAGCTGCCTAAATCTCGGTTTAGTTCTGTGTCGATTCCCCTTCAGACCACAGACAACAAATTTGAAACATGCCCACTTGAACGATTTCGAAATATTTCAGAATTGACGAGAGAGCAAAGTGCTAGCTTAAATAACTAAGGTGAAGAAGAAGGTCACTGATGACATTTTAGACACTGAACTGACCATTCAAATATTGACAGTTATTATATTGAATTCATATTCCCTAATTTTATTTTGAATTTATTGATAAAGCCCACAGGAATTGACAACAGTCGAGATATTGTATTCATCACGCACCAGCGATACCCAAAAGTTTGAGGTCAACTGACATTTCCAATATGTGGGATAATCCCCAGTTCTATGCTACAAATGAAGATTACTTGGCGTTTATTGTATGCATAGTATTGCATACGTTACTCTCTGAATAAGATGTTACCCTGTTTCATCTTTGGATCAATTGTGGTAAAAATTGTAGAATTTACAACCAAATGTCATGGTTTTGCGCAAAATGACGCTTGGTTTGAGAAAGAGTAATTTTCATTTACGGACAATAGAAGTTTCTGTTGGACTTTTTATTGTAGACGCTTCAGCTACTAAAATCTTTTTATTTTAGAAACGTTTCACAAAATATTCCTCATTGTGCCATTGATGCACAAGAAAGCACAGTATGAAATACTATTGTTCCAAAACTGATGTAATTTTCATGTTCTGAGTACTACATTTTGTGTAACTGTACCTTAAGAGGAGTTGAGTTCCACGATGTGACATTGACTCGCATAAAACACAGCGTGAAATTCTATTTTTTTTGTCAAAATGTGTACATTCTGTGCCTTTTCTATTACAAAATTAAAAAAGGCTGGGTATCACTTGATTATGAACTTTGTTTTTTTTCCATCTGTCTTAACATGCCTCATTGAGTGCGTGATGAAAACTACAGGAATTGGTATTATTACCTTTTTATTGACTGATTGTGAAAAGTGCTCATCCATACGGATAAACCATGGACGTACCAGAAACAAATAATTGACTCATTGACGCTTTGAAAACTGGACATGACACTAACAATGCGAGTGCTTTAATAATTTATGAGTAAATGTGAAAAATTTCGGGGTTATTTTGAAGGACATGCCACTAAATGCGATTAAATCCAAACAAATGTATGGTCCATGGAAAACGACACTTTGCATTTTCATTCAAAAGAAAAAATTATCTGTGCACTTTGATGAAATGGAGGCGGGATATGGCGTGCCAGTTTTGAGTTAATAATTCATGTACGGTTTACACCTTTCTCGAAAGCATGTGCATAGAATGACCACTCACTCGCTCAATCCATTGCGACCTTGGATACCTGGTACCAATTACTGTTGCTTTTTAATTATTCAGGTAGAATGGCTTCTCCAATTCTCTGGCTTGACCATAATGAATCAAGAAAGCGAGGTCAAATTAAGGTCAATTATCAGGTACTTTACAAGTCTTGTAACATAGACTATCTTTGAACTCATTTTCTTTATTGTTAAGATAACTAAACTAATTAGTAAAATCTGACTTCCAACTCCCACAAAGGAATTCCATCATATTTCCCGCCAAAGTGAAATACAATAGATACAAACTTATGATAGATAGTGTATGTAAATGTTTAAACCTTTGCATGACACTGCCCAAAAATGTGAGGGTGTGTGGCGTGTTTCCTTTTATGCCTTCACATTTTGAATCGTATTTTGCGGGAAGGAGAAAAAATTTTGATAAATTGAGGTCGACCCAGATATAATGTAGCCAATTACCTCCTTGTAACTGTAATTACGAGCTTATCCTAATTTTTTTATTTTCAGGTAGTCACACACAGTACAATTGAAGTGTCAGGCTGACCCTATTTAGCACAACCCACATAAAACATGCAACACGCATTGTGGGAGTTGGAACAGTGTATCGTTATTCTATCCGCTTTTACAAACAGATACTCCGATACCATTCGCCGTAGGTCTGTTTGCTATTGATTCGGCCTGGATTTTTGTTCTTAATGGACTAAAATCTTCCCGTGGGTGTCTTATATTCACTAATGAGTGGGTGCTTTAGTTAGTGGGCCCCAGCGGAGCTAGGGGCCTACTTGGTCAAACAATTTAAGATTCAAACGCTTTTTTTTCGTTAGGACCCC
>JBCAUI010544004.1:0-10683 GCA_038406195.1 Haplosyllis anthogorgicola
ATAGACATAATCCCTAAGAGATAGTGACACCTTCTGATTTCTCTAGACGATTTTACCTCATTGCACTTAGGTCTCACGTATCTTTATGAGAAACTCTCAAAAATGAGTAATGAGTTTGGTCTGTGTTGTAACCCAGAATTTTCAGTGCGCACAACGTGATCAAAGGTTAACTTTTTAGGTACGGTAGTGAATTTAGCAATTGTTAATTTCAAAGTAAAGCTGTTTACACATTTGGGAATGGTGGAACCTGAATCTGTACCTTGAACAAAAACAATTACACTGCTATTCTCATTCAGCATAGCATATGCGGATATCAAGACTTCAACCTTTTCAAAACACTCCATTTTGTTGTCCTGAAAATTGTTTATCATTTGTAGATCCAAGTCTTGGCTTTTCAAATGAAACAGCCATGGTAGATTTTATACAAAAATCTAATAAGGCAGATCAAAACATTTACTGGGGAGGAATAGTGTTCCAGTATGATAATAGTATTCACAATGGAGACAAATTACCACCGGGGAAAATCACGTATAAGGTAAGATCACATTTAAGGTATAATCACATACTAAGTAGTTCTCATTAAATTAAGCAGGTGTTGACTTCAACAGAATCCTCACGTTTTAAAACTTAGTAGGTTGTGCTGACCTGTTTCAACTTTTTTTCAGATTCGTATTGCTCCTGAATATGAGGGTGACAATTGGTATACGGGTTCACGTTTTCCTTCAAGTTTTAAAATTATTGGACCCAGAGCAGGACACTATGCAGACTCAAAGGGTCCTTGGCCAAGTAAGTTACTCCGCAAAGGAAAGAGATCCAATTCCAGTACAATAGACGTTAGCGTTGTGTTTTCTTTTGCTAAAATAACATAGCAACAAAACTTGTTTATGTACCTGATTTCCAAAAACATGTAACTTTACAAGACTTGTATCTATCACTTTCGTTCTGTATGCATTTGTCACAATATTGCCTACCTATTAATTTACGTCTTGGTCAATTAGGTTCGTGAATGTGACACGGAGATTGTAATTCCTAAAAACAATTACCTTGGTCCTTAGAACTATCAGACAGAAACAATGGGATTGATATATACATGTGTATATTACGAACAGGTTACTACTACAAAGATTTTACTCTCGTGCAACACCATATTGATCGCGAAATCATCCGGGAGTTAAATCCAACAACGGACATAAATTCTGTCGGAGTAAAAATGCAACTTTTTCCTTACCCGCCATACATAGAAGATGAATTTATCAGTAAGTGTCAAATAGTAAGACCGACTCATAAACTATATCAGTTGTATCTAATTCGTAAATTTATCCGTAATAAGTTCGAAAAAATCCCACCAACTTGATTTTAAAGTAAACGACAATCACATTTGTTTTCGCAGACGTCATCGAAATACAGTTGCCTTTCCTAATAATGTTCAGCTTTATAGTCGTCTCACCGAACATCGTCAAGGATATTGTTCTGGAAAAGGAGAAACGTTTAAAGGTAACATAAAAGTATAATGTGCCGTTCTCCGACAGATTCCCTGCATGCTAACTATTGCAATACTGTACTGTATTGTTGTAATCAAGGGGAGGAACGTCCTTTAAAGTAGACCTGCATTTTCATTTATCTTTGTTCCAGCTTTGTTCTACTCAAGCTTGTCTTAGGAAAAATGAAGATGTACCACCATACCAAAAATGAAGTTTCTAGGTCAAGCACTCCAAAAGTTAGCCTAAATAGCCCAAACAGATTGACGGACAGACAGACACGACTAAAAACATTAGCTTCCAGCATTCGCGAGCGGTAGCTAAAAACCTTATGCAATTACTCACTGGAATCTGGACATATTTTCCTAATAAACTTAGTTTAAGCTCAATTAAACTCTGATGGCACATTAAAAAGGTCATATGCGTGCATGTGTCCTAATTGAGCACTGATGTATGAAAAGTTCTGTGTTTCATGAGTTCTGCGTCTCTTGTCCCATTTCATCAAATGTTTAAAGCCGTGTTTTCTGTAGTTACACTACGAAAGTAATCTCCGCCTGAATTCTGAGGAAAACACTGAATTAGAAATGTTGCAACCGCAGTCCGTTACGATGGATACACTTTCAGAGAATGCAGCATTATTTGACGTAGTATTTCTTTTGACAGAGTCAACGGTCTATATCGGCAATTGCCGTACTATTAAATTGTTTCAGGAATTCATGAAGCTCATGGGACTGAACAGTTGGCTGCATTGGATGGCGTGGTTATTTAAATACGGGGTCTTCATGCTAATTTCTACAATAATCATGACAATATTTTTGAGTGTTGAGGTAAAAGTTTTCATGCCGTATGTATATATTTATTTCATTTTGACTGCAATGATTTTAAGAAATGAAACTTAAATGATCTGAATTGCCTGCACAAGTATAAAAATATTTTAAATTAAATTATCGTTGGTCCATTTTACACACATATTCACTTTTAGGTGAAGTTGCCCATTTACACCTGGAAGGATACTGGAGCAACGCAGGAAATGTATGGTGCTGCAATGAACCACAGTGATGGATCGATCATATTCCTTGTTCTCTTCTTGTACAGTATGGCGACTATAACGCTCAGCTTCGCAATTTCCACATTCTTCTCTAAAGGTAACTTAAATTCCTCATGTTGATCACTGTTGAAATTTCAGTAACGGCTGTTTTAATGTTTTAAAGCGATGCAGTTAATGGATTAACGATCAGATCGTGTAATTACTATCCAAAGTTTTAGCTCCCAGCAACGATTGAATCGAATTGAGCTTAGCATGAAATTCAATTGTCAGGGGACACTAAACCTTTAATCGTAATTTCATGATCTGACCTAAAATTCCAACCGACATTCAGTTGCTACACGTTGGATAAGCTTGTACATATTTTATTTTATGTTCATTATTTACAGCTAACGCTGCTGCAGCAGCCGGGGGAATAATCTTCTTCCTCACTTATATTCCATATTTCTTCATCGAGAGCCGTTATCATGACATGAGCACTACACAGAAAGTAGCATCATGCCTGTTACACAACTTGGCCATGGCGATGACATTTAAGCAAGTTAGAAGTTACGAAAAGTTAGGTGAGAAGAAAAACCAAACCAGTTACAATCTCTTAAAGATAATTAAAATTCCATTAGGTATCATTTTTCCATGTTATGGTAATTCTGACGTTCTGCATCATAATTTCTAGCAAGGCATGTCTTTGTTGATAAGATGAGTAGAAAGCATATTCATCTGTTTTAAAAGTACCACATTATATCGTTTTGACGCGGTTTCCATAATTTTCTTGACCAGTCATTTTACAATTATCTAAATCCTAAGGAATTTGTTTTCAGGATCTGGGGTTCAGTGGAGCAACATCGGAAAACCTGTAAACATGGATGAAGACTTCACGATTCTTCACTGCATATTATTATTACTCTTTGATATTGTGTTTTACACGCTCATCGCTTGGTATATGGACGAAGTTAAACCAGGACAATATGGCTTACCCAAGCCTTTCTACTTTCCGTTTACGGTAGGCTATAAATTCAATTTTTATTTCACAACCCATGCAGATAGCCCACAGCACATTCAGACACCTACGTTACAATTTGACGGGATGAAGATCTGCTGTTACATGTAGAACAAAATTTATTGTATTATTATCTTTATTCTAAGAAATGGTATTGGTGTGGCAGTAATCACAAACCGATGGAGAACGTCGATGAAATTCCTGAAAATACAGATGCAGATTTGTTTGAAAAAGATCCAGATGATCTGGTACCCGGGATCAGAATCCGAGGTCTGAAAAAGGTAAACAATTGTAAAATATGTTGATAAAAATTCCTCAATAGAAAGTGTAAATTAATTTTCCATTCTAAGCTCATCCGTTCAGGATCTGTTATTCATTTTGTGAACAACAGAATCCCATATTGAGCTTATCTATCTAAAGAGCAGGACTGTATGTACTCATTCCAAATACATATTTAAAGTTTAAATGTAGATGAATATTTAACGAAAAATGTTACGCAGTTGAACATATCATAAAACATTACACAGAATTCATACCAACTGTGTTCATAAGGATGTATAAGGGGCTACCGTAAGGTGCCGTGTTAAACATCTGATACGATTTCCGTGCACTGACCAAACTAGATAGATGTTTCTGTATATAAACTTGACAAGGCTATTGGAGGTACTGAAATGAAACATTTTCTTTCAGGCTTTTAAGAAGAATGGAAAGGTAAAGTTGGCCGTTGCGGGCACAAATTTAAATATTTTCAATGGACAGATCACTGCATTGCTTGGTCACAATGGAGCCGGAAAGACAACCACGATGAACATGATCACTGGTAGGCATGTGGAACGATTTTTATGACAATGCTTTATAACAAACTCAAATCTCATGTAATAAAAACAATTTTGTACCCTAATCAGCAAAAATCAATCTAACTACAAATTTCCATCAACTTTAACTTTGTCAAGTTTATACCTGGAGCCGCCTATCCGGTTTATTTATAAACTTTGAGTTGTTCCGTTTTTTAGGGTTCCCAGGTTAAATTCTGTGAAATTTGTTGCGGACATAAACAAAACTTAAAAATAAACCTGGAATAAGTATCCCGAGTTCAGAAGTATATCTCAAAAGAAATTTCATGTAATTTGTTATCCCAAAAATGGAATAGTTTATCTAAACATTTCTGGATATAATGTAATAAAGGTTTTATTACACTGAATTGGTGACTTTCTCTTTAATACTATTTCAAATTATAATTTACTTATTTGAAACAAGAACTGACAAGATAGGGAAAAGAAAGAGAGTCAATCTCCAAATAGTTCCTCAAATATGTCTATGTGCAGGTTTTCTACCACCTTCTGACGGCACCGCATACATAAACGGTTATGACATTAGAACGGATCTAGAGAAGGTCAGGCAAAGTCTGGGTCTTTGTCCTCAACACAACATCTTGTTTGATACTATGACGGTAGAAGAACATTTGCTATTTTATGGAAAGGTATGTGGAAAGGTTTAGGGGAACTTACTGCACTTGTTACATTGTCAACTTCATGGGTTTTTTTTAAAATTCAGCCAGGGGTTAAAAATGCGAGACCCTCATTCTCAATCCTCATTGATAATCAAAATCTTGGGATTCCATGATAGCCCACTCGATTTTCGCACCTTCATATGGCTATCTATTCTAAAATACACTCTGTTGAACCGCAACGAGTAAACCCGTGAAATATTGAGCAATTGCTGAAATTGTACTTCTCTTCACAGTTGAAGGGGCTTTCGGATGGGGAAGCAAAGGCGGAGATCAGCCATTTACTGCAGATGGTACAGTTGGAAGACAAGCGAACCAAAGCTTCGAGTCAGCTGTCTGGTGGAATGAAGCGAAAGCTACATGTTTGCATAGCACTTATCGGAAACTCTAATGCAAGTAAACTCATTGAATTTAGTTTAACCCTGAAAGTTTTGCCGCTTAATAATCTTGTATTGACTGCGTAAAGAGTACCTTGTGCTGGAAAAGATCAAGCGTAAAATTTGAGCCAAACCGTAATGAAGTAGATATTATATTACTTTGATATCAATCTACTACATTGATACTGGATCGAGGTTTTTTTAGTGTTACTTAGTTTATTCTTGCTAATCACAGATTGTTATTCTCGATGAGCCAACGTCAGGGTTGGACCCAGAAGCCAGGAGGCAGATATGGAACCTGTTACAACAAGAACGAGCCTCAAGAACTATGGTCCTATCCACTCATTTCATGGATGAAGCCGATCTGTTGGGAGACCGGATTGCAATTATGGCAGAAGGAGTTATGCAATGCGTTGGGTCCTCAATGTTTCTCAAAAACAAATTCGGTCAGTTTCTAAATTATTAGCTTATCCAAGAGAACCATTTATTATTAATAGATTACCTTCTTGTCAAAATAGTTTGTCCATGTGCTCTGAAAATGAAACTCCAGAAAGTTGTTCCAAGCGTTTTCTCTCTTGGATCCTCAAAATAAATTTTGTGTATGGACAAAGCTAGTATAAACCGAGTCTGTGTAATACAGAATATTCATCATTTATGCCACAGTATTTTGTAACCTTTTCTATCACCCATTGCATTACAAGCTTTCTGTATCTGCTTGAATGTTATTGACGGGAACAAAAATTTTCATTGTTTCCGAAATTATGTAGAATGCTTACACTGCTTTCTTACCCTATTTTACTGTTACTATTTCTTCTACAATATTGAAAATTGATACAGGTATTGGATACCACATGATTATGGTTAAAACTGACGCCTGTGATGTTGACGCCGTAACTAGACTCGTTATGAAATATGTTCCGGATGCTAAACTTGAGAGCAACATCAGTGCTGAACTATCTTATATTCTACCCAGAGAAAGTGCACCTAAATTTGAGGTACGAACAATTGGAAGGTAGATTAAGCATGATAAAAAAACCCAGGATTTGTCCCTCGATTGTAGGATGTATTTTTGTACTCTGTAACTCTATAATAAAAATAATCCAAACAAAACTAAACCAAACAAGATAAAGTCCGATGTGATTCATTATAGTCACAATTGTCTCTAACGGATGAAAAAAGAAGACTTTCGTGATCTCTGTGGTAATTGATATGTTGCTAGTTAAGATACGAAAAAAACCCTCTGATCTTTGGTAAAAACCATCTAATCTCTCTGCAGGATCTATTCAGCTTTCTGGAACAGAATAAGGGTAACCTTGGTATAAGGAGTTTTGGAGCTTCTGTTACCACTATGGAAGAAGTCTTTATGAAGTAAGAATATATTTCAAGTGATCTTACACATAACAATCAATATCATAGAAAAACAACGAAGAATGCTTAGATATAATGATTTAATGTAAACATTTATTAGAGTTGGTGAATCTGTAGACGAAACATTGGAAGAAAAACTCCAAAAAGGAACAAATACAGAACACCCTATAAATGGACATGTGAATCCAGCCTTCGAAAATGGTAGGTGGTCACCCCGGTCCTTCTTGATTGTGCTCAAGGAGAAGCAATTGAATGAATAGAAAATTTCACCACGTGTTAGGCCTATTTTCAATGTCAATAAAGCCAATTCTGAATCTTTCCTGACAATTTTTCATTTACTTTTCAGGCAAAGACGACCATGCTGATCCAGTTGTAAATGGTGACGCCGGAAATTTTACAGGTAACATGTATATGTATTTCATAGTCTCCATATATTTTCGTTTATTTCAAAGCATAACTTTGGAGAATGTAAGATTTAAAAAAACACTCAACATCTCAAGCTAAATTTTTATTTCAGTGTTTGGTGGTCAAAATGCAAAGAATACGTCATTTTTTCTGTACGCTCAACAATTCCGTGGAATGTTTGTTAAAAGGATGATACACACCTGGAGGAACAGAATCCTTAGTCTAACACAACTGATCGTTCCTGTGGTTTTCACTATATTGGCTTGTGTCTCCATAGAAGGAATAGGAGGTAAGATAAAACTCTGTAGTGTTCTCTACGTTTATTTTTATCATGTTTCTGATCGGGCTTAATCTTTTAACGAGAAACGTTTGGTTTCATTTTCTGATATAATTAGTAAATTGTGTTAATTTCAAAGCTGCTGGAAACAAAAGAATCGACGCTCTGTTGTTGATGTACATAAAGACACTGCTATTGTTAAAATTTAGTAGGGTTCTTCCTGTGAAATTGGATCAACTTTTATCGAGGTTAAGGTGATGCGAATGTGCAAATTAGTTTCAAACAAATTTCGGTCCCATAAAGTTGAGAACACAGTGAACAGTACCAACAATATGCATGAAAAGGTCAACTGCGTTAAGTAGGCTTTAGTTTGCTTGAACTGTAATGTTAATGAGACATTTATATTCAGGCAAAAAGACCGAACCAGCACTCACGCTAAATTTACAAGAACATAAAGACCAGATCGTTCCGTACGAAATCAAATTAAGTGGAGCCAACAACAGTACAAATGTTAAAATAGCAGCAAAATACCACGAATATCTAACCAACAAAGTTTCGGAAACGAAAGAGGTGGACAACATGACAACATTTGTATTAGAGGTTGCAGATAGAAGTATGGACCAATACAACAGGTACGATCTACATAGAATCTTTCTTTAATGTTAAGAGCAAACGATAGATTTAATGTTTTAGCAACCTTTAATCTGTTTTCTTCCCCTTCATTGCCAGCACGAGTAACACCAAGGATGGTACAAGTCAATGCAAATATAATACTAGGTATAGCGATGACGTGAATTATTTCACGTCTTTCACTTTGCAGGCTCATTCTATCCATTTTTGTGTTACTTGTTCAAATTTCAAAGCAATCCCTGAAAATGGAAAACTTCTAGTTAGGACCAAAATAATATATCAAAACAATGAATATATATTAAAAAATATTCATTGACTTGGGAAGTGGAGACGATCATTCCTTTCTTAGAGACCGTTGGCCGTTTATCTTTTCTTCCTTATGCATTAAGTGAATTCATTCTAAATCACATCACCGAGACCGTTCTCATCTTTTTCAGGGGATTAATGATTGGCGGCACCTTCAGTGATCTTAACTCCTCAATTTCAATTGTCACAGCTTATTTTAACGGACAACCTTATCATACAGGAGGCATAACTGTAGCCATAATGGACAATGCGTTACTTAGATATTTTACTGGTAGTGACGATCATGAGATTGAAACGATAAACCATCCGCTTCCACAAAACGCTGAAGTTGAGTTAGAGGAAGATGTTTCCTCGAATTTCGCACTGACCTCTGTCGTGTCTATCACCATGATGTTCGGTAAGAAACTTCTTATCAATCATTGTCAAATATCTTACATAACGTATTGTGTACGATTCATGTTCACAACAATTACGGCAACATCTTGGTGTGTTGTTCTCTCTCAAAGACTCACTCCATTCCCATTCCATTCTTCAGTGGGAATAATATGTTGCGTTATTATACATTTTACCCTAATTTATTGAACTTATAATTTACCACTGTAAGCCTGACACACATTGTTTTCGTATTTGCAGGCATGGCATTCCTTGTTGCCTCATTCGTGGTGTTTCTAATCAAAGAACGAACAACATCGGCGAAACATCTCCAGTTTGTGAGTGGTGTTCACGCAGTCACATTTTGGTTCTCTACATTCGCCTGGGATTTCATCAACTTTTTGATCCCAACTTTACTGATTCTGATAACATTCTGGGGATTCGACATTGACGGATACGTACATGACGACAATTGGCAGTGAGTGATCATACATTTTCAAATTGATACCGCATTCCCAGTGCTAAGTATTTGATATTTAATGCTTTTAACAAAGATTGTTTCCTTACTAATTTGAAAGTGTTGCATTCAAATATTACCTTTTGTTCTTTCACTAATTTAGTTTTTTCTCAATTTAGATACACTCTTTACATTTTCTTGCTGTACGCCTGGTCATCTCTCCCGTTCACCTATCTGCTGTCCAACATATTTTCCACAGCAGCTTCAGGATACCTGTGGACAACTGTGATAACATTGCTTTTAGGTGAGAAACCATTAAACCATTTGGTCAGTGATATCTGTATTGCTCTGGCCAATTTTATTTACTGTTATCGGTTTAGTATCTAATCTAAGACTTTGGAAGACCAATATAGTTTACGAAGAAATATATTAAAAAGCTAGTCATCTAAGTTTAGCAATTTTGTACACATTCACTTGTGTAGGTATTGGTACCACATTAACCGTGATGATCATGAGTAAGCCAGGATTGCCCACTCAAGACGCAGCAGAGTCGCTCAGATGGGTTTTTTACTCTGTGTTACCACACTTTTGTTTCGGATACGCAATTCAGGTGAGTCTGCGCGTTTTAAAGACAAATGAAAATTTTCAGTCCTCAGTATAAAACAACACATGTTTTGGCATTGGCAATGTCATGAAGGGCTGAGTAAACCATGCATAATTCAGATTATAACTTATTTCTCAAGTCCCCAGCTTTTGGCAAAATGCTTCTTTTTTTATATTTTACTATTGTTATTGTCATTTGTTATCAAGAGGTAACATCGGAAAGATTCTCAAATTTTCTATATAGAGTGTTTTAGCAACCGATATTTTGTAAGAATGAACGGGTGAAGATGTGTTTTTTTTATTGTAGGACTTACTAAGTAATACAAGAAATAGACAAACGTGTGAAATAAGCGTTGCGAAAAGCGTCTTCAATGGATCACTGATACAATTTTGTGATGCTGTGAAGGCTGGTTCTGGAACAGATCCATGCTGTCCAGGTATATATATCACTGTCATCAGTCAAACGTTTCCAAAACGTTTCAGTAACGTTTTTAGTACCAATTTTGCATGCAGGCATGCATCCGGCATTCAAATCCGTTTGACATCCATTTCAAATGTGTTTCTATATTCATATTTTTTAGATCTGTATGCATGCATGTATGGGGGGCATGCATGCATATACACTGTAACAATTCATCACACATGGATAACAATGATAAAACAATAAATGTTCGGCCGTGGATCCATCCTATATATCTTCATATATATATCTCCATGCATGGTTCATATATATCTCCATGATGCATGCACAAGTTGACTGCAGCATGCTTCCATGGAAATTATATTTTTATACCTGCATGCATGTACATACATTTAACGAAAAAATAAAAACCAAATGCATTTATATTTTAAGTTTATAGT
>JBCAUI010544015.1:0-10683 GCA_038406195.1 Haplosyllis anthogorgicola
GTTCAGATACTGTAAATATTGGTCTAGTCCTGCATAACTAGCAATAGGAAGAGACCATATTAATTCTGATACCCATGTTCCTGGTTGTATCGGGTGTTGTCATTTGATCAGCACTAGTACAAAATCCTGAAAATAATGAGATTTGGGGAGGTTACCTATTTTCTCATCTTTGTAGTTGATGTATGCCTCAAGTCTCACTATATCTGTAAACATTGTGTATACCCATCTCTTGTGAGGGGGTCAATGGCAAATATGTCTTCTTTCGTCATATCTGCAGGATTTAAGGGATTGGAGGAAATATTGCCTTCTAATCTTACCTGTTCTGATGACTGCTGGTCTTGGTTTGCTGTGTTCAAAGATGCCATATGTATATATTCATTGGCTCCGATGGTTGCCATCCCATTGTATTGTCTATGGCTTTCTGTCAGATCCATTTGGGTACTTTGTGATTGATCTTTGACAAAGGGTGTCAATGGATCAAAATTAGATACTGGTTGTGCTGGATCATGGTCAGTGTAATATAAGTCCAATTGTGGATATAAGTTGCTTGATTCTTGTGATGGAGTAATTTCTGAAAAAAGTGACTGTTTGTAATGGAGTATCTCCCTCTGACCATGGATTGGCTGGACTGGGCATGGAGTGTTCCACTTTAAGTTTTCTGAATCCATGTGCCATTTTTTCACAGTACTTTTTAATACAGATTTTCTAAGTGTCTATGACAAATATCCTGTGACTTAATGTTTTTCACAATGATTTGGATTTGGTTGGCTTCTGTTCATCTGTTTTGGGTTGTTCTGTTTCAGTTTGTGTCTGTTTGTCATTTTTATTTTTGGGATCCAACTTCTTAATTTGCTTCTTTGACTTCTTTTTAATTTTCTTATTGCCTCTCTCTACAACGGGGTTGGAATCTGCTTGTCTGAAACTGAGAGCTACTCTGGTAGCCATTTGAGAACTGGGAATAGAACCTTGTCTCTCTTCCATTGTTGTCCTAAGTGGGTTATTTTGTTCATCCTCAGAGGATGAGTCATCAGTTATATAATTGGAGGCCATGATGTTAATTTGTTCATAAGCTGATTTTAGGTCCAATGTATCAAAGAAGTTGGGTGGAGGCAGGACGTTAAAAATTGTCATTTTATTGTGATGCTTTTTAGTCTGAGTAGTCTTGTCTACTTAACCACTGGTTATGCTGTTTTATGTGGATCTTTTTAAGAAATTTATGCCTCCTGCATTCCCTTGCCTTGGCTGATCTTATATTACATCCAAAGACATACACGGATAATTTCTCGTTTATATCTTGGGATGTGTGATCCTGTGTAGAGGATTCAGTCCTCATCATTTTTTGCACTATCAAAATAACTAGTATTACTGTACCTGTGCTGACTGCAGTTGCTCGATGTTTTCTTGTATCTTGCTGTCAATGGACCCGAGTGGACTGTGAGGTGTGGGCACCAAATGTGCTCAGCTCCTGCCAGTACAATATTCTGGTTGGGTGAGGCTGGCCATGTGGGAGGAACCAGAGATGTATGTGCAGCATTTAACTCCATGTCCCAGTCCTCTTCTACCTGTGGCAGTGGCTGGTTTGGGGGAGTGTCACCCCAGTCTTCACCCCAGTCCTCTTCGGGAACCTCTTGTCTGGGTGCAATGGCACTTAGTGGATCCCAATCTGGATCTTCTTGTGTTGGCTTTGCTGCCTGTGTAGGACTGTTTTGGTCTACTGTTCTCATGGCCAGTATTAGAGGTGTATTGTGAGTTGATTAATTATTTTCTTCAGCAAGTGCCGGTATAAGGTCATTGACTAATTGAGGAGTATTCTCAGGGACCGTGTCCTCACAATCCATAAAATCATCCTCAGAGGGATCAACATCTAATGTCACTACATCCTCTATGTTTGCCAAGTTGGTTTCCTTTTCAGGCTCAAATTTGAGATTTTGTGGCAGTACTTTAATTGTATCTGTTGAATTTAATTGTGATTTAGCTCTCTTTTGGGCACAGTTTAAAATAATTTTTGAAAGGCAGTCTGTAATTTCAGTTAATTCTGATTTTAGGGTGGCAGTATCTTGCTGTATATTTTGCAAATCTGCATGAATAGTGCCCTGATGGTATGCCTCCATTAGGTGTTGAATGTCTTTACCACACTGTGTGTGTAGTCTGGCAAATGTAACAATTAAATTGCAGTATCATGACTTGATAATATTACAAAGGTGCTGGGCAGAAGATAGATAACTCTTTGCCAGTACCATATTGATAATATTTTTGACCTCTTTCTTCTCGATTGTCCGAAAGTTGGAGTAGGTTTTGATGGTAGAGTACAGCTCGGTGCCTAAAGTTGTATCACCTAGCAATGGCTTTTCATCTTCTATGCCATCTACTTGATCGATTGTATCAAGGAGTTTTTCGTTATAAAGGTGATCTGGGTTATAGCCACTCCATCATTCTTGTAGTACTTTGGTGTGGTAATTTTCCAGTTTTCCTTTGTTGTTCTTCTTTTCTCTCTTGTTTTTGTCACTCTTGTAGTTGCCTAGCTAGGACATGATGGAGGGGTGTCTGTGGCTGGAATCCTATTCCTGTATTATCCTGTTGATCTTGAGTGGTTGAAGGGGAGGGTTTTATTTGTTTCCTACCTTGGATGGCCTGTACCTTCTTATTGTGGATGGGTCTGAAAGCATTCACCTTTTTAATAGCTTCCAAGGTATTTATAAAGATGTCTCTTTCCTGTTTTTGATGTAAAGTTTTATGGAGTCCTATTATAAAGTGGATTGTTTGGTATACCTGAACTATGCTTATCCAAAATTTCCAGTGAAAATCTATCTGAATGTACTTTTTGTATGGCCTGAGAAGAGTTCTGGCTGCAACTCTGGCCAGTATCCAGTAAGTTGTCCAAATTGTCCATAATACTGTTGTTACACTATATAATTTTGTTTGGTACCAAGTTGAGTCTATTAATATGCAGGTATAGAAATAGGATATCAAATTGATATCCATTTGTCCATGTTTGTATTTATAAAACTTGTCTTCAGCTTGCGCCAGTGAATTTTATTATAATTTTAATACGTCATTGGCAAATGCCGGTAAAATGTCTGTAGGATTATTAATAATCCATTACTCTGCAATAATTTCTAATTAATGAAATTGATCTAAACTTGATCCTAAAATGCTCTTAGGCTAGGACCTCCATGTAGTAAGTAGCTAAGCCTAGGTTGTGTGTTACTGGCTGTCTAGCCTGCTACGTACCACTTAGTAGGTGTTGTGTCTCTGGTACCCTGGGCTCTAAAGCCCTCTCCACCTAAGTGCGGCTGCTAGCTAGGGGTGTAAGGGGCGGAGCTTAAGTGTGTAGCCCGTAATATCCCCGGCAGTAGGTAGCAAAAGTAAAAGTATAGTAGATCCGGCAGATTAGGAATTTCAAAAAAATAAAATAAAATAAAGATAAAAAATAAATAAAAAACTCGCGTGTTGTGATGTTTTCTATTTACGCAAGGACCATAAATAACTAATCAACTTTATGTTGTTTATCTAAACTATCAACAGAGCATACAATAGAAAAACAACTTTCCTTTTTAAGCATTCTTTCCTAATCCTTATCAAAGTTGGCAGTCATATAGAATCCACAGGGATGAAATAGGAAGGATATTCCTTTTAAGAACTCTAATTTTCCTGCTCGGACCATATTCAGGTAGTCATAATGGTACTTAGGCCGTCAACATTAGTCCAGTTGAGCATCATAATTTCCTGTGCTTTGGAGGAAATTTCCAGCTTCAGGGCTGTTTATGTTTGGAGAGGTACATTTGGGAATTGCTACTATCTCTCACTCACTGAACGATCAGGGTGATGAAACGGACCCAATCGCAAGTTTTAATACCACAAATATTGCATTGATACACGAGGAATATAGCTATTATGGTGATAAATTTCTTCTATTTAAATATGATTCATTTGGCTCTTTCACATCTGCATCACATCTTTGGAGATAGCGATATAACAGCAGTAGCGGATCCAGAAATTTATTCGGGGGGCCCAAAATGGCCGCCAAACATGGTTTAACAGAGGTCGGGAGGGGGCAGGCCCCTAAACCTCCCCGGATCCGCTACTGAACAGTCTTTGGAGATAGCTATGAAACAGTTTTATCACTATCTCCAGATATTATACAGATATTAAAAGGACAACTAAACCATATTTAAATAGAAGAAATTTATTACTGTAATAGCTACATACCTCATGTACCAATGCAATATTTTAAGAGAAGTTAATAAATACCTGTAGTAATAAAACTTTCGATTGGGTTCGTTCGCCACCCTGATGATGTAGACAATGTAGATTTCCTGAGAGAAAATAACAACTTACTAAGAGGCTTAAATACCTTGTTTTGAGTATCTTGTAAGGTAGTATGATGTTGTGTCTGCAAGAGATCTTATTTACGTCCCAGATGAAAAGAAAAGGCACTATATCACAAAGCAGAACAGTTTCTAAAACGAGAGCAAACTGTGAGGGTGAAAGACTCTAGGTGTACTGGAGATTCCAAGTTTTGCCTAATTGCGTTTTTGTCAGATCTGTCAGATTTGATAGATTTTGTAACTGAAATAAGGGACGCCCTGAGTTGTTTCTAATTGCAATTGAATTACATATCATAACTACTGTTTGTAATAAATAATATTTGGTACATGTTTTAAAATCTGTGCTAAAATTAGCAAAATCTGTCAGATTTGACAGATCTGGCAAAGAACGAATTAGGAAAAACCTCGATTGTCCATTGCAGGATCAGGTCTTATGTGTGAGAAAATTGGCACTGAATTAAATACCGCACTCTTACGAGGAGAAAAGCAAATCTAATTCGAACAGAGGATGAAATGCTCTCTGTTTGGGATTTCACGCCATCCATTTATGCCCATCAACAGCCAACGTGGTATTCTTTCTCAGAATTCTAAATTGATACATACAGATCATGAAATTACTATTAAAAGTTTAGCGCCCCGCAACAATTCACTATCATGCTGAGCACATTCAGTTCAAATGTTGCCGGCGCTTAACTTTTCATAGCCATTTCATGATCTAATTTCAGGAGTGGGCGCCCCTTTCTTTCTTTGTCCCTAAAATTAAGACTTTGCCTGATTTGAACAACATGTAAACTGGATGCATAGAATTACACAGAATTCGTATCAATTGCGTACAAAAGGGTATAAGCGAGCTCGTTACAAAACACTCAATCGAGGTTTTTCCCAATTGCCTTTCTGTTAGCTCTGACAGATCTGTCATATTTGTTTGACATCATAATTCATACAAGATAGGTGCTGTGTTGTTTGTAATTACAATTAATTCATGTATGATAACTAAAATTTATAATAAACAATGTGTATTGCATTTTTGTTAATTTTTACTGAAGTTATTAAAGCCATCATATCTGGTAAAAACCGAATTAGGAAAAACCTCGAGATATATTTGTCTATGCATGCTTCAAAGGCCATCCATCAATGGGGATTCTCGATTTTCGACAGATACTAGCACTGCGCTCTTTCAAAAACAAATATACTGGGTGTTCTCTATTGCTTCCTGTAAGGCACTGAGTAAAAGTTCCTACACGATTTTTGTTCCTGCTTCTGTGCACTTAAAAATCTCAAAATCAGGCTCTTGCCATTCTGTATTTCTCTCATGTAGCCCGTCAAGATTCTGCGGAGACTACACGAAAATAAAGCTGCATTTAATGTGGAGAAACTTGGATTTTATAATGATAACTGCAGCAATTGGTCCCCTTAAGAGCTCAGTGTGTACGTGAACACTTCCGGGTACACCCACACCTTGTGTGCCGTTTGATAATCTCATCAGATGTGGTTCCGGACAAACCTGAAGAAATCTTGTAATTTGTCTCACCCATCAAGGACACAGTACGGAAGGTCTTCGCGCTTGTATTACGTGACTTTTGTAACAAAAATGTTGGAAAATCAACGGTAATTTGGAAGAATTGCAGTACACAAAAATCGTATCATTTTTGAAACGAAGAGAACGAAGGAATTTCAGGCTGTGCTTTTGATGCGCTATTGTTAAACTTCTGATACGATTTTTTGTGTACTGGATACCAATGAAATGTTGTTTAAATGTAAGTTGTTAACAGGTCCCAAAAGGGACACACAAACAAAAACATGCAATGTCGAATCGATGCAAATAGTACAGTGCAATACGGCCAATATACGAGAGTACTTTCACTTGTGAAAGTGACACAGGAAGTCTTCTGAATTTTGTTTAAGTCTTTCCAATAAGGCTTCTGCAAAAAGTTAACGAATAAAAACGTAGATTCCTCGATTTCTTTGACAAAAATAACAAACGGAATTTTTCTTTTTCTTCTCGATGACTCTTATGCGACCTTACTTGGTTTCATTTTGACCAATAATACCGCGTACAATTATTTGGCCTTTAATTTTTCCCAGTGATAAGCTAAAAAGCTCTTACATGAATATATTTTAGCTTTCGAAAGCCCTATCAATTGACTGACAGGATTAAGTTTTTTACAATAGGATGAAATTACTTGGTTTTGTAACAATGTGAACCTGTGTCGTGCTTTTTCAGTACACGGAATTCGTATCAGAAGTTTTATAATAGCGCATCAAAAGCACAGCGTGAAATTCTTTCTATTCTCTCTTTCTATTCTTTGTTCTCTACGTTAACAAAATGATAGGAATTTCACGACCTGATACGATTTCTGTGTACTGAGGGTATACAAACTGTGAAACTTTCATTAAAGATTTTTTCATTCAAGACAATATTATTACACATTTCACTCCTCTCACCCTAACATTCTTTTATTTAGAGATTTATGCATCCAATCAAAGGGAATCTGGAGGGTATTAAGTGCATTTATCCGGGTGGGGATAATCTGCTTGTAATTCATTAAGCCTGTTTGTATTGTGATTTACGGTCTTAATCAAAGCTCAACATCCTAAATTAGCTCGAGTGACAGTTTACGGATGACTCCTTTGCTATGCATTATACATTTTACTAAAAAACCTCATGCATTTTTCGTAATATCAATAGCTGCGTATCATGGAAGTCCTATCAATTTGGAAACGTATAGAACAAGAAGAGATAAATAATTTCATTGTACTCTTTTGATGTGCTATTGTTCCTAAACTGATAGAAATTTCAGAAATTTAGAATTTTACTGAAAAAAATTCATGCATTTTTCATAATATCAATAGTTACCTGAATTTCCTATCAATTTGGAAACGTATAGAACAAAAAGAGAGAATAAATTGTTCCCAAACTGATAGAAATTATTTTCACCATTATTGTCAGACGGTGTACATTGGCAATGAAGACAGATCGGTTTTCCTTTTCAAGAGAAAGTTATTTGTTCACACGATTTTAATGGTTAGTAGTTTAAATAGCGTATTTTGCATTTTTCATTTTAAAATTTTGTTGGACCAGGGTCTATTTGTGGAGCCACTGATTATCCCTGTTCAGGACCTTCCCTGGTTATTTTTCTCGTCTGCATTTTTCATTTGTAAGACCACTTATAAACGGAAATGTGTCTCTTTAATGGGGGAAATTTATCTGATCACATGCACGATTTTAACAGTGTTTAGTTAACGGTCTACACGGCTACCGTGTTTCGCGAGTCCAATATCACTTGTCACAAAAAGAGTTTCACGTTTTGCTTCTTGAAAATGAGACGAAATAAAAGAAAATTTAAAAGTTTTTAAAATATCCAGCTTCTGAAATTATGATCGTTTTCTGTTTACACGCCAAGCACAGTGTGCTCTTTAAGGGTCCACATAGAGCATGAATATGTGTAAGGGTGTAAAAGGCAGATGGAGACAATGTCAAATTGAATTGATGTCTTATAATGTTGAAACAATTAATAGATGGCAATTACGTTGAAACAATTAATAGATGGCATAGACGTATACCAATAGCCGAGGCATTAGCATAGAGATAAAATGAAGACCATTTCAGCCTAAGAGTTCAAAACAAATTATGCTATTGTACTGTCTGCATCACGCCTCAGTTTAGTTAGTTTATTGTGATAATGTGCGGAAGTACAGATATAAGTCAATTAATATCGGCGGTAATTTTTCCTCAAAACAGGTCTAGGAGGTGCTGCCCATTCTACGCAGATAAGCATGCTTATCAATCCATAAACCTATCACACATAAACGTATAGAACGTCGCCAAATGAGAGATTTTTGCCAATTTCTATGTCCACTTAATTTAAACCAAGGCAGGAAACCTACCCAATATAATTTTTGGTACGTGCATAAATTAGGGTATGCAGCTGATACGAATTTTACAGTAGGGTACAAAGTATGACACAAAGCGCGATTTTATGTCTAAAATAATGTGATGGTGTGCAAAACTGCAGTGATAAAACATGGGAGTTTTTTGCTGTCCCATAATTGTGGCAACACCTGGGCAGTAAATACACGCTTCACTTCGTACCCCAGTGGGTAAGTGTAGTTCACTGGATTAACCAAAATCAGCGCGCTGATACAAAGACAATGCCAGGGAATGTATACCATTTATGGCTCACTACCTTCAATTAAAATCTCAAAAATTAGGCAAATTAGATAAATTAGTTAAGGAAATTTTAATTGTGAAAAACCTCCATTGTTTCTGTCCGTGCTGTTTTAAGGATGTTTTTGTTTTTGTTTAATTCTGCGCGTACCCCTCATCCATCTTAATTCTTTAATGTCCTAAGTTTGAGTGAAATCAGCCAAGGGAGGCCGCTAGAGTTGGCAGAAACAATTGAAGATCCTGTCAAGTTTTATTCAGAATACAAACAATGCTTCAGTCTGGTGGTTTTTCAAAACTAAAATATTTCAGTTATTTCAAGTTGATAATAGAGTTTTTTTCCGAATTCATGCCCTGCCTAATCTGCCTAATTTAGGCTAATTTCATTTTCTATTTCTAGTTACTTATGTAATTTTTGAATATTTCACTGTGACTAGAAATAGTAAATATACTATTTACTGACATAAATAATATCAATAATTTGTTTGTTACCAATATTTTGAAATATACAAGACTAGTTAGATTTTAAGAAATAGTTTATTACCAATATTATGGCCATCAATTAGGCAAGGAATTAGGTAGGGAAAATTTGGAAAAACCTTGAATACAAGCACTTATTATTAAATTCACATTACTTCACTGTGTTGATCTTGAAGTTGTTTTAAACATCCGAGGTTTTTCCTAATTACGTTTCTGTCAGATCTGACAGATCTGTCAGATTTGGTTGACATTGTAATTCGTACAAGGAAGGTCATGTGTTGTTTGTAATTACAATTAAATCGTGTATGATAACTAATATTTGTAATAAACAATGTGTGTTACATTTTTGTTCATTCGTACTGAAATTAATCAGATCTGACAGATCTGACAAAAACCGATAGCACAATAGCACATCAAAAGCACAGTGTGGAATTCTTTTGTTCTCTCCTTTGTTCTCTTCGTTTCCAAAATGATACGATTTCTATGTACTGTTGTTGCTCATCTAATTTGATATAAAAGTTTATACAATTTTGGTAAAAATATTTTCTATATTATTAACAAAACAGAACATTAAACATTAATAATATCCACACTTTGATTTGAAACGTTTTGTAATATTAGTTAATTATTAACTTTAGTATTTGTATTCTAAGGAATGTAAAGTAACCAAAAAAAACCAGACCACCGGACTGCTTCAAATATCTTTCGTGCTTATTGCAATAAATTCCTCTGTCACGAATATGCAAGAACAAAACATCAACATTGAACTATTCAATTCCCATGGATCTGGACAACATGTGTCAGTCTTTCCTTCTTAAATTGTTTCATCGATAACAAATCCATATGTCGAGCTGTACCAGAAACCGGAACTGCGGTTCAAGACCTTTTACATTTACAGGGTGTAGGATTTCGATCTCGTAATGACGCAAGAGCCTTGCGCAAATTCATCATGCCAACCAGAAGTCCCATTGACACAAAAGGTGTTTTAGATCAATTTGTAGAAAAATAAAGTCTTAAATACTGAAAGTAAAGAGGGGCAACATACAAAATGATGCCTTCTCATCTCCATTTTATAGAAATAAGGAGAGATGTGAGGGATGTTCGGTCCATGCAATGGAAATAAGATATCATTTTCTACCATTTTTAACATTGTGTCAGTGGAACTTCCAGTTGGCGTTATGAATTTGCTCTTGCGTCATTACGAGACTGACGTCCTACATCCTGATTTGGTCCTTGTCCGGAGGTCTTTATGTGTGACTACAGGCGTGATATCGCCCTCCTATGGGACGTAGCCCAGAACACTACAGATGCCTCCAGCAACACCCTGCAGTTTGTTGTAAATGGCTACAAACTCCGATACAATGTTAGAACAGGAAATGCCTTCATTTGGTTTTGTTGCGATAGGTAAGTTACCATTCATGTTTAGCTTCGTGGAAGTGGCAGCACCTCCTAGATCTGTTTTGAGAAAAATGACCACCGATCCGTGGCCTTCTGTGAATAAATGAATATTAATTTACAACTGGGTCAATTTTTTTTGTTAAAAGTGTCCATTATTTTTACAGAATGGGCACTTTGGATTGAAAAGTGTTATTTTTCTCATTACATATGTTATTTTTCTCATTACATATTCATGAATTCATAGAAGTGAACAGCCCAATTACAGACATGTTTGACAGGAAAAGTGACCATTATTTATGTAAATTAAGATAT
>JBCAUI010544026.1:0-23114 GCA_038406195.1 Haplosyllis anthogorgicola
TTTACAACCCCTCAGTCGATGGCAGTGATGGTGTGAATCTGCGTCGCGAATTTTGCTTTACACTTTTTGTTACAATAGTAAATAAATGCTCACTGTCTAAGATAGTCTTATGAGTATGTTTACAATTTTATTTCCAGAAATGTGATCTATGTATGTTGTTGGCAAATTTAAATAAATGTTACATGCATTTAAAATCAATTCACTACATTGACAATTCATCTGTTTGCGCACCTTCCAATGTATTCAGTACTTATCAATCCTGAATCTGTAATGGTAACAAATTATATTTAGCTATGGCAGACTGATTCCATATGGGATGCAGTACATAACTGGGGTCGTTAGCCTGTTTAGTCAGTTTTGTAGTTATATATCAGTGACAGCAATCTGAGATTCGACTGATACTGTTCATTCTCAGTCATTTGTAAAAGTAGCCTATTTGGTACTTGAAAGCTAGGTGAAAAAAGCATGAATGCATGCTATGTGAAATAAAACATCAGAAGATTCTGTAGGCTTTGAGAGAATCAGTAATTGTAACTTTGAAAACTGGTAAATTTTCAAAAGTTTGGAGGAATCTCCAAAGGTTAGTTTTCAAGAAAATCTAAAACAGGTTGACCAACAAAAAGACACATCTATCGTGCAGGCAAAATAATGAACACAGATAAATGTCATATTGTTATATTGATTGTATAACCCTAGATGCCTATGTAATTATTTTACGTGAGGAATATTGGCAGCTACATGAACACTGCACAGGGCACAGTTTCCTAGTAATTTTTTCCATTACCACCTGCAGTCTGGAGGCAAAATACATAATTGTCCTTTATTGGGAAAACCATGACTAAGAAATGTTTGAAAGGATATTAAGGTAATAAGTCTAGATGTCTTTATTTGTAATTCTCATGGCTCAATACCTAAATATAGTACATAACAGAAATTGTGGGAATTCATCTGAATATTTCAAATGTACATAAAGGATGACCTAACTGACATTAAGCTTAATAGTTTCATGGCTGAAATGGACAAAGTGAAGAAACACTTTGGGTTCATAAGCCTCTTTAGGAATTGACAAGTATGATAATGGTCATATTTCTGCATTAAATGCTCAAGGTTTTTGAAGTATCTCCATTGTGTGTTACTTACACAAGGGAATTTTTATCTGTCTGGCTAAATGTGTTAAATATTACATAGGTTATTGCATTAAATACTGGTGGATCAATATTTATTGGCGTAACTGTGAAGTCCGGGACAAAAGGCATTAATAATTCTGAGTATAATGATATAATACCCGACAACTTGACCGAATTCAGATATTGTAAAATGATGAAACCATGACAATTAATGGAAATCAATAAATGAAGTTTTTAATGTGAAATTATATGAAGGCTTTATTTTGTTTTCTTGGAAGTACAAAAATGATTGATTTACATGTCATATAGTTTCAGTTAATTTTATACTGTAATAGACTATTTTAAAAATGCACGATAGTTCTTCAATATGTGCAGCAGTCCTATGAGAAATACTTTCATTGTATTTCAGATACAAACATCTAGTGTATTTAAGATAACAATGAATCCTCCCTTAATATGTGGTATTATGCGTTGTACATTTATGGATGTGTCAGGCTGTGTGGTACAAGTTAGAAATGAATATCATTCAAAATATATTGAATTTCATCTCGTAAAATATGATAATCAATATTTGTTACTGGGGAAATTTACAAGACAATGATACTTATTTCTGAGGAAAAGGACATAACATTTGAACTTAAACCGATAAATTGAAATGGCTAGAGGACTTCATACCTGAAAAATTAACACACATAATTCCCTGACACATTTGGAAATATTTAGATTCATAAGACCATATATCAAGGCTTAAGTTAGGTAAATCTTCCTAAATCTCCAAGAAGACCCAAGAAATTTGTTTTGGATAAAAGTCCCGTTGAAATTGTAAATCCATTTTATGCTACACATGGTTGCACCTTAACCCTGAGGTTGGGAATTTATCTGCTGTAATTACAATATTTAGACAGGGATTCTTTGTGTGGTAAACCCTCTTGGTGTGATTTGAATACATTATGAGCCAAGTTCAGAGATTTTGATGACTTTAAGTGTATATTGCAAAATGTTATTAATCCCTCTGTACATATAAAAATATTTTTGACAGGTTTAGAAAAGAGGATCACTTTTTACAGTTATTAAATCAGAAATTTTAAGCACATGTTAGAAAATCTGTGGCTCCATTTTAATCTGAAAAGTAAATATCTTAATAGTATTATGCAAATTACCTTTGTTAAGCAAAATAAATTAAGTGTGATGAACATAAGAATACATTTACTTCATAACAGTTTTACTACAAATTTTACTTTGCCAAACTTATTTCATGTTTACATCTTTCAATTCTGTTCAGTTACCGCCGAACATAAATAGTTGTTCACCTGCACAGTTAAGCTAATCAGCAATTTTTACCCCCATGTGTGGCCAATTTGTCCTCAAATTGCAACATAAAAGGTTTCTATGATGGACTGCAGTTCGCATGTCATAACAGTCCATGTAGTATCCCTGAAATATTACTGAAAACAAACACAAGCCAAAGTGTTTGTGTTGTTTGATTTCAATGATCATTTTAAGAAAGATTTCTGTTTTAATGATTTTATACAAATTAATGAATACCAGAACAAACATTGGCACTTTCATCATGGCTCATTTACTAATTAATCAAATAAAATTAATGAATAAAGAAGTAAAATGGACTTTTTTGTCACCTTGACAACTGGTCAATGGTTGTTTTGACCATATTGAATGTTCAGCAGTGTAAATTGTCTGAAATGGACATTTGACATTTGATTTTACACAAGCACAGGATGTGGTGATTTGCTGACTGCATTTTAAGTTGACCAGCACAGACTGACCATTTAACAATAAATTATTGCTACACAAAAGTTAAGGAAGCAGGTGATTTTGACACCCCTGCTGTGCAACTTGTATCATGCTACATTACTTGGCCATCCCTTGCCATATTTGATACTAACCAATATGTGTCTCACAATAGCCCAGGCCATTAAATGCCCAGTAATGTATGCACACCTTGAAGGAAAGCATCAATGGATTTAATAATGCAGAGGTGTGAAGACCTTTGTTTGACTAACAGTTAAGCATAACATGAGCTTTGACTTTCTCAAAAGTTATGGTTGCAATCTGTGTCATACCTTTCAATCATGTTCCATAAAAGTATCATTATGGTTATGCTCATGTTTTGGTGATAGGCCATTAAATTGATTTTGTCATAATGCTATTTTCATCAGGTACATTTTCGTTGCAAATGTCCACGTGTCTTGATTATTGTGCTCTTACTCTGTTTCAATATTCAATCTCAAATTTAGGGGTGAATGTGCACTTAACACTAAATAGGAAATACAGAATTTTGGACATATGGTCATTGGAGCTGAGATCGTCATACTGAACATAATAATTACATAAACTCATATAAAATTTGTGTAACAGAATATCTTAACAATAAAACTCACTAAATGCTATTTGTTCTGTTTCATCTATTTCGATGCATGTCTAACTATAACTTGCTGTCTTTTAGGTAAAATTTCAAATGAGGAAATGTACCAAAATTGTGAGGTTGCCAAAAGTTTGGTCGGGGTTCTTGCCGATTTTCCCTTTTATATTAAAAGGGCGGGTGTACTCCTTGATTTGGAGGCCAGACAGCGACTGTGTACATTTCCATCTGATGTACAAGCTCTCTTGTCTCTTATCCAATTTTGCACGCTTGTTACTTTAAATTTGTCAAAGACCTGAAAAAAGTGCTGGCTAATTGGTCAACACAGATGATACCTGAATGTCAGCTGGTTGACCTACAGGTCACATGTAAAAGGTTTATTTTCTCTGGTGTCACAGCAAATATTACCCCTCATCAGTCTGCTCAACTAGATAAATGTAGTATAATAATGTTCTCCTGCACAGTAGTGTTTTATGATTTGTCATTACATCGCGAGTCGACAGAAACGCCATATTCGGCCTAAGGACAGTCTTTAAGAGTTATTTTCCTTCTACATGCTTAGATAATATGTGACATGATTTGAGTTAGACATGCAACTGCCTTGGAAAGAAGCTTAGGTGTAAGAGGGGTACTTGCCTCTATATTTATTGCTCTGAATTAGTTCTCATTTTCGGGAGTTTTGTGTCAAAACGTTATGCAAAGGCATTCGGAGATATTTCATCTCTTATCAGATAAGTGATAAATCTGTGTACTTCCAAATTATTGCACCAACCTCTCATTCAACCCTCAATGCCTTGGTCTTTGAACTGATTTTCTCTAGATTCTACTTATATAAATAATTCTCAAATAGCAGCAAAAGGTAGTTTGTAGTTGACAGTTCATACAATACAGTTGCACAATCTAGTTGTGAGGAACAGTGATATCTAAAATGTCTCAGATGTATGTCATTGATAGAATAAGGTATAATTTTCTGGGTTCTTAACTTTGTACTAAATTAGCAACAATTCACATTCTTAGTCACATCTTTTAGAAGATCTTTTGGTAACATTTATGTAAATATTGTTGGAATTCTATTCAGCATTCTACCTGTAACGGCGATATCACTAAACCAGGCTGATTAACCTTTTTCAGCGTGTTCTTCCTTTGCTGAATTCCCTCTTTTCTAAATGAATGCTTGGTATTGTGAGTGTTCTCTGATTTGCAAGTTATCTGGTCTTCTAAAGGCAAAATTTGAATAGCTCCTGTTGTGTATTTACTCATTTAAGATTGTATATGTACAGATGGACCTGTCACATGTTTTGATGCTTCTATTACACAAATAGACTTACTGGTTTGATATTCCAGAACACATTTCTAGGTTAATCTAAAGGTTAGACATGGTCAATATTTTAATAAACACACTGTCTTTTTGTATTGACAATAGGTATGATGTCTGACTGGTCTTTGTTCAATTCGTTGTTCAACATAAACCGCATATATTTTTAAATTTAGAATGTTTCACCAATGGTAAAACAACCATAAATTATTTTTGTGATCAACAAGATCGAAAATATAAACTAAAATCTTCTTCATAAAACTTCAACGGTGTGAGTCATGAATCTGCAACAATAAATACAACACAGAAAGTCCTTCCATGATTGATGAACGGGATTATATTTCTCTTCAGTTAAAAACTGACTTGCAAAAGGCACAGATCTCGTCATGTACAACTCTTTTTAACAATAGTATCAAAGAGGCAAGTCAATATTGGGAAGGTTGTTTCTCACGACAAGGTGACATGAGAATGTGTTGTGTTTTGCATTACTTTAGCAGGTCTATGAATGTACTGTCATGTGTGTCCTGTCATCAGCTCCTATCAATAATTAGAGGTTTTCAGAATCCTGGGGAAATTTAGTATTTGAATGAATGTATTATTAAAGTCACCAACTAATATAACATAACCTTGGAATATATTGTATCATTCAAGATATGTGTGAGAACATCTTTTTTTGTGTGTCCAGTTCTTTATCACCAGTAAAAATTACCTTGAATGTGCAGTGATATCACAAATTACAAAATCAATTTTAAAGGATTACTTTCTATAGATATTTAGAGCCATTTGGGCAAGATTGTAAAGAGAATTTTATGGCATGATATTGAAAGGTATGTCACAGGTTGAAATCATGTTCTTTGTCAATGGGATGTTTTATATGATGTCATTAGTCACAGAGCGCATTGCATGGCAACTGTTTAGAAATAAGTGTTATTGGTCAGTATTAAATACACATCTTATACAATAATAAATGACACGGGGCACTCCCGTAATGAAAGGTCATAGACCTTTTAATCCCGATTCCAGTAAGTATCAAATTCCAAAATCAAATAAAAATATTAAATGAGAAGGTGAATAAATAAGTGAAATACTGTGGGTGCATTCATGTTTTAATATTCAATGTGAAAAATCTGTAAATTAATTTGATTTATTTGCAGTCAATTATTTTTTACTGGAATATTTCACCAAGAAGCCTTTTTTAAATGACTCAGGTCAAAAAATTAATTCTTTGATGACTAAAGTTTGTTACATCTGTATTTCTGTTGTATATTCAATGTAACATTTTTTACAATAGGGTTTTATTTCCTGGTCTTCAGCCTTACCACAGACAAATTTAAAATCAGAATCACTGAACCTTGAATAAATTACTAGTATACAGTATCCATTACAAGCAGTCTACACGCTATCATTACTGTATCATTCCATGTAATTATAGTACTTAACTAAGTTGTGAACCTAAGACCCCACATTGTCACCAACACTTGTGAATGTATTCTTTTCAAGTTTGCTTTATGCAAAGTATCATTTAACATGATAGCTTTGAATTTTGTCCATTCTGGTTGGTTTTTAAGTCTTGATGTGAGACATTGTATGTAAGTCTATTTTTGGATGAATCTTCTCGCCAAGGGAGTATTAAATATCAGGTTAATTATGTGTTAAAGACGGAGAAAAAATAAGAAGGAAAAGCTCAATTTTGTACTTCCCAGATTTTATTGGAATTGAAAACAACTCTGTAATCCTAAAAGGGTCAATATATTATAATAAACATTATGGACATTTGAAAAAATTTGGTAGTGGATGAAAATAAAGAACTTTGTCAAGAGAAGAAAGGAAAACAAATTTCATGCTTGGCCTGGAACACGCGATGCTTTTGGAATAAACAGTGCTTTTTGTTCCCGACCCATCTGGTGACATCTTGCGAAATTATTCCACAATTTTTTTTCAAATGACATAAAACAACAGTCTCCATCTGGTGTCCTCATCCTGTAAGACTCATTTTGGTACTTTTCCACTCCAGCGAAATGCGACAAGTCTTCTACACTAGTTGTTACAAGGGACACAAGCTGTGATGAATTTAAATGTAACTTTTATCATTGTTAGCCTCGACCTTTAGCAAAACCTAATTATTATTCGCTTCTATTTGGTAAAAAAATGGGCCTAAAAAAGTACGTTTGGAAAATCAGGTGTAGGATTTATATAGGATTTTTATCTGGTGTGAAGTTACGATGACACTATGAACCTTTACATGTTTTTTCTTTATTTCCTGAGTAATTTGAAGATGCATCAAAGGGACAAGTGTATAACGGATTCACTCCTTAATAACTAAACTATAGATGGCGCTAACACATTTTTTTGTACGCTTGACTTGCAAAAGTACTGATCTTCTAATTAAAACACAATTCAGAACATAAATAAAAAGAAACCGAAATTTACGGTCGCAAAAATTCTGAGGAAAATTATTTGCACAATGAATAACAATTCTAAAGTATACATAATATTTGACAATCAGTAACAATTTGTTTTAATCAAAGTAAGTTTGCTTCGCACACCATCTTTAGGCTTTGAACAGATTGTTAATGACCTGGTCATAACGAGAATAAAGCATACTTACCTGGCACAGGGGCTACCGTGATCAAGTAGGCGGTGCCCCCAGAGTGAGGCCTCACCATTGCACTCCGGTTTGGCTGACCTTTGCATTCGCCCAAAATGTGGGCGACTCGGGTGCGTAATTTATGGGAGTTGGGGACTGCGTTCGCGCTATCCCCTTATAATAAACTAAAGTTATATAACCTTTTTACAGGTTATAGTTTGGTCATGAAAACGCCTGGTTGATCTGAACACAGAGATGTTACATGGAATCCCGGAAGTTCTCAGGAGGCGGCGCCGCACTGTAATTCAGTATGTAATATGGAACACACGTCAATGAATCAGTGGCAGATCCATGATTTCTGGAAAAACTGCGCGAATTTTTTTTTAAAATTTGGTCGGGGGGGGGGGGAGGAGGCATGGGGGCATGTGAAGTGTGAGTGTCGAAGATAAATTCTTAGGTTAATATGTTGACCATTTTCAGTTTTGTTGCAATTTCTCTTTTGTCGAAAGTCATTTTACTGTTTGTGACGAAGAGATGCTCTTCTGTATCGTTTCAGTTGTGATTGTCTTAAAAGTCAATCCAATTTTCCTTTTGAATAAAAAGCTAGATTAAATTCATGCTCTAATAACGTGGATAAAATTGACTACAAATGTGATACAATGGCAAGAGTTTTTCTGAGTTTAGATAGGTTTCAAGCTACATTTACAAGTCATTGGAAAGAAAAGTTCCACACCATATTTCTATCATTGATAATCTGTTTATCATATTGAAATATTTTATCATAAAGCATACTTACCTGGCACAGGGGCTACCGTGTTCAAATAAGCGGTGCCCCCAGAGTGAGGCCTCACCATTGCACTCCGGTTTGGCTGACCTTTGCGATCCCATGCATTTGGCGAGTTGGGGGCACAATTTATGGTAGTTGGGGACTGCGTTCGTGCTATCCCCTGAAAAATCTAAAATTATGTTCTCAGTTTCAGGATCCCATGCGAGAACCCACAAACGTTTTGAATTATGCTCTCCTACCCCCCTCCCCCGGCAAATGCCTGGATCCATTCCTAAAAGTATATGTGACATTTTCTGGGATGCAAATTGTATTCTACAATTTTAAGATCTTAATTGTAAATTATCCGAGATAACGGGTCATTATTACCAGTAACCCAGTAATCCGTAAGGATATACTGCCTGAAATTGTGCAAAGTGGTACTGCTGACTTGAACCTTTTTATGATAATATTTTATGTATAAAGAAATTGAATTGTTAAAACTTGGATGAATTAATTCTTGTTAAGAGTTAACTTTCTGAACATGTGTACAAACTCAAAAATTAGAAAGGGCATCTTTATGAAAATCTTTAAAAACATACTTTAAGTGAGAGACAACCGTACACTGACATTTTCTTCTCAGCAAAATATAATAGCATTTAGTTGATAAAGGTATGATATCAGTGTATTATAACAAGATATATTTTTATTGCCATGAACTTGTATCTTATATTCTATGGAATAAAATGGTTTACTAATTAAATTTACATTTATTCATGACAGGTGCATATTTTATTAAATTTAAATCTGTAAACAAAATAACTACTACCATTACTTTAGGCTTTTCTGTAAAACTGTGATTGAACTACCACAAATATTGTTTTTGAATTTTTCATTTTGATATTGATGTAAATGTGTATACAAAGATGTACTGAACGAGTACATGCAGTATTCAGTTGTCCATTTTCCTTTCTTCTAGAAACAGAGCAGTATCATTGTGTCCATGTGATTATAAATCAATGAATAAAATAAAGATTTTGAAACATTTTGGTTTTTTGTTATGATGGCTCGGCTCTTTTGATGTAAAGTAATCTGTTCATGCATCATGCACCTGTTTTACTTTGATAAAATGATCTAAATTTGAGATTGAAAATGCCCCATTGACTTAACACCTTAGGAAGGCAGTGACACCTTCCGGATACCACCCGTGAACATGATCCTACCAAATCGCGCTTTATAACACACACTTCGTTCCCTACTATTTTGTTTGTCATAGCAAGGAATTCCCATTAAATGTAACTGAAATTTCTTGAAGAACCCATAAACTCTGGTATGACCAAGCAGTAGCGGATCTAGGGTGGGGGGGAGGGGGCTTTAGGGGCCTGGCCCCCGAACCCTGTTAAGGTGGCTACAGCCTCATAACGTATTGACCTAAATATAATACTGGTTGTTAACCATTTCGATACGAGGGGTCTCGATTTGAGGCCTTTTCAGTACTTTTCTCGAGGTAAAAACAGACTTCAGGTGAAGTGTAAAAATTGTGTTGGAAAGTATACTGCTATTATTTACACAGATGGCAGCACCTCCTAGATGTGAATATTTCAATTCTGCTAGAAAATACAGTCAAGCCAATTGACTGCCCCTCTTGTATTGGGAGATGCCAGAAACTTGGGGGGGGGTAGACTTTAAAAATTAATTTCTCTGTAAATAAATGGAATTTAAACTTTACAACAAATTAGAATAATTGCCATAATATAAAATATTAATTGAGTGAAGTTTGATTAAAAAATCTCTATTCTTACAGAATCTGTCATTTATGGAAAATGACCTTATTTTTTTGTATTTTCAGCAGGATTACCATTTTTAGAAAATTTTGTCTTAAATCTTTTGGTATTAAAGTAAAATGTAACAGGAATGTTAATATACATGAAAGAAGGTATTTTCAATGATTAATCTGTCAAAATCTATCAAAATCTGGAAATAATGAAAAATTGCAGTATCGAGAGATGCTTACGCACAGTGGCAAAAGGGTTAATAATGTCCTAAAGAATAAATAGACAAACGTTTAGCACATTCTACCTTCTAGTTAAAGAGTAATTCATTGATGAAGAAGACTACCAAAACCATTAAAATCAATAGAAAATGGTTGTAATTTTTCTCTTCTTTTTAATTTTTTTTGTTGGACCAGGGTCCATTTTGTGGTCACTGATTACCCCTATTTTGGAATTTGTGTGACCCTTCCCATGGATTTTACTGACTGTTACCTTGCCATATTAATTATGAAATTGGGAAATTTTGTTAAACTTGGACACATGATTGGCCTTAATATTACAATATTTTTACAAAACAATATAAGCATGAAATAATTTTCCAATAATCTTAAATTAATAATTTGTCAGATAAACTGCAGTCATACCCCCATCAGACAACATGCCATAAAAAGTCATGGCTCATTGATTTTTGTGCCATTGTTTGCCTTGTTTGCCTATGTGGTGGTTGGATCACATTGGCAGATCTAGGGGGTGCGGGAGGTGTGCACGCCCCCTACAGGCCAAAATGTTCTCATTTTCATGCAGTTTTTGGGGATTTTTGCGCTAAAATCAGGTAAAAATTGGGGCACCCCAAGGTTGGCCCCCCCCCACGAGAAATCCTGGATCCGCCACTGGATCATATCTCTTTTGGGGAAGGGTTGGAGAGAAAAGTGCAATTAGGAAACAAGGTCCTGTTACGTCATGCAACGTCATGTGGGGCTAGACTCACCTTAAAACGTGTTTATTTTAATATGGCCGCCATATTGGGCAGCAAGTATTTCAAGTTATTGGGCCCCCCCCCGAACAAATTTCTAGATCCGCTACTGCCAAGGGTCGATTGGAGAAGTGGCCGAGTATAAACTTTCACTGCCAATTACCTGCACTGGAATATATTCAAGACATTTTTATTTTCAAAACATTACACCAACTGGCATGTTTCTCTTTCTTCTCTTTAAATGTGACTTCCACAACAAAATCGTTTCTTTTGCAAAACTTTTATTTTATTTGAAACTGTTTCTCAAAGTGTGCTTCACAGATTCACTAAATGGAATAATGATCAACTGTGTCGAGTTCTCTTCATTGCCTGAACAGCAACGCAGCAACCTTTTGTGCAAACCATAACATTCAAATCTTAAAAAAGTGTTTCTTCCGATTATATCACGTCAACCTTCAAAAAATACCAAATGGACATATCGGTTAATTTTTGTTAACAAACTTTCAAACAGTAAATTCTCTAACTGAACCGGTCTAATATTTCTATTCTTTAAAATTAAACATGATATTGGCGAAAACTTTCAACAACCATCCATAAACGGATGAAAATATGGTAAGTCACACACCAGAAATAGACCATGAACATGAAACTTGATATTTGGATATTACATTGAACATGCATACTTACCTGGCACAGGGGCTACCGTGATCAAGTAGGCGGTGCCCCCAGAGTGAGGCCTCACCATTGCACTCCGGTTTGGCTGACCTTTGCATTCGCCCAAAATGTGGGCGACTCGGGTGCGTAATTTATGGGAGTTGGGGACTGCGTTCGCGCTATCCCCTTATAATAAACTAAAGTTATATAACCTTTTTACAGGTTATAGTTTGGTCATGAAAACGCCTGGTTGATCTGAACACAGAGATGTTACATGGAATCCCGGAAGTTCTCAGGAGGCGGCGCCGCACTGTAATTCAGTATGTAATATGGAACACACGTCAATGAATCAGTGGCAGATCCATGATTTCTGGAAAAACTGCGCGAATTTTTTTTTAAAATTTGGTCGGGGGGGGGGGGAGGAGGCATGGGGGCATGTGAAGTGTGAGTGTCGAAGATAAATTCTTAGGTTAATATGTTGACCATTTTCAGTTTTGTTGCAATTTCTCTTTTGTCGAAAGTCATTTTACTGTTTGTGACGAAGAGATGCTCTTCTGTATCGTTTCAGTTGTGATTGTCTTAAAAGTCAATCCAATTTTCCTTTTGAATAAAAAGCTAGATTAAATTCATGCTCTAATAACGTGGATAAAATTGACTACAAATGTGATACAATGGCAAGAGTTTTTCTGAGTTTAGATAGGTTTCAAGCTACATTTACAAGTCATTGGAAAGAAAAGTTCCACACCATATTTCTATCATTGATAATCTGTTTATCATATTGAAATATTTTATCATAAAGCATACTTACCTGGCACAGGGGCTACCGTGTTCAAATAAGCGGTGCCCCCAGAGTGAGGCCTCACCATTGCACTCCGGTTTGGCTGACCTTTGCGATCCCATGCATTTGGCGAGTTGGGGGCACAATTTATGGTAGTTGGGGACTGCGTTCGTGCTATCCCCTGAAAAATCTAAAATTATGTTCTCAGTTTCAGGATCCCATGCGAGAACCCACAAACGTTTTGAATTATGCTCTCCTACCCCCCTCCCCCGGCAAATGCCTGGATCCATTCCTAAAAGTATATGTGACATTTTCTGGGATGCAAATTGTATTCTACAATTTTAAGATCTTAATTGTAAATTATCCGAGATAACGGGTCATTATTACCAGTAACCCAGTAATCCGTAAGGATATACTGCCTGAAATTGTGCAAAGTGGTACTGCTGACTTGAACCTTTTTATGATAATATTTTATGTATAAAGAAATTGAATTGTTAAAACTTGGATGAATTAATTCTTGTTAAGAGTTAACTTTCTGAACATGTGTACAAACTCAAAAATTAGAAAGGGCATCTTTATGAAAATCTTTAAAAACATACTTTAAGTGAGAGACAACCGTACACTGACATTTTCTTCTCAGCAAAATATAATAGCATTTAGTTGATAAAGGTATGATATCAGTGTATTATAACAAGATATATTTTTATTGCCATGAACTTGTATCTTATATTCTATGGAATAAAATGGTTTACTAATTAAATTTACATTTATTCATGACAGGTGCATATTTTATTAAATTTAAATCTGTAAACAAAATAACTACTACCATTACTTTAGGCTTTTCTGTAAAACTGTGATTGAACTACCACAAATATTGTTTTTGAATTTTTCATTTTGATATTGATGTAAATGTGTATACAAAGATGTACTGAACGAGTACATGCAGTATTCAGTTGTCCATTTTCCTTTCTTCTAGAAACAGAGCAGTATCATTGTGTCCATGTGATTATAAATCAATGAATAAAATAAAGATTTTGAAACATTTTGGTTTTTTGTTATGATGGCTCGGCTCTTTTGATGTAAAGTAATCTGTTCATGCATCATGCACCTGTTTTACTTTGATAAAATGATCTAAATTTGAGATTGAAAATACCCCATTGACTTAACACATTAGGAAGGCAGTGACACCTTCCGGATACCACCCGTGATATGTAACTTAAGATACCAATATATCCAAAGCTAGAAATCAAAATATTCTGGACATGTTTATACGATCGTCTGGGTTTCTTTGATTTTTCAGTTGTTTCTTTTGTCACTCTCTGTTATTATTTTCAGTGACAAAAGCATTACAATTTGCGGCTCCTTTTTCAAGATAAACACTTTAATGCCTACACAAAAGAACCTATCCACAAAACTTAATCAAGATATGTGGAACTTCGTGGCAGGAGATGGCCAGGTCATTTACTTTACCGACAGTATAGATTGCTCTTTTGCATGTTTGGTATTAAAGCTACCTCTGTCTTCAACTCCCTGTATAATCTAGATATTAATTTTGCATGTTTGAATTGGGATATTGACTGTGATGCAATAGATCAACGTTTTGTGAAACAATAGGACCAGAGCATAATTCTGCCGCATTGATTTTGGAATACATTGATTAAGTTTGATTCATAATGTGCATCGAGGCATACAGCAGCAGTGACTTGCAGGCAGAATACAGTTTTCAAGGGCTACTTGACTGTTGCCATCAAGGATAAATCAAGGATTTATGTGTTTAATCGAGATATATACGATACTCTGCTGCAGGATGTGTTCCCTTGGTTTTACAAATGCCGAATTCGTTGATGGTTACATTGCATGTCCGCTGTTCATCTTATCTCTTTCAGCTTGAATTACGTAGATTCGACATAAGTATTCGAAAGAGACAAATACCAACAGTTACCAAAGGCACGAAAATATCATAAATGTTGCAAAAATGTAAAATTAACTCTCGTGGTATACAATTTCGTAAGCGGTTGATGCAGCCACGACCATAATATAGCCTATTTTTGGCATAGATTAAACATGTATATCAGTCTACACGATCTGGTAATGTGAATGCAATAGTTCCCTAATTTGTATTTCAATTATTTTCCTAATTGGGTAACTACCAGAATAACATTAGCATTAGCAGTAGTCATTTATCTCGTAGGACAGTATTGAGGACGGTATTGTCATTTTCACTATGTACAGGGCACAGAGAAACCATTACTATTTGTGACTGGGTAAATGGTAGATTGGCATTTTCAAGAAAGTCTTACAATTTTTTTTATTTTTAACAAATCTCCGATAATTGTTGTATCACTTAGATATTGTTGGATTTGATAGGGCATTTTATCAAAAATACCAAAATTGTATATTGGTTTGAAGATCTTGTCCTAGCTTGTCCAAATTTGCTATCTGGTTATGAACTGTTTTCATACAAACAATACCATAGCTTGATTTTTTTTAAAAGGAAGTACCTTTCTTCTACTGACAATGTGTACGCACTTGTGCTTGTGCAACTCATTTTGTGATTACGGTTGAATACCATTCTGTTCAGAGAAACATTAAAATATACCAAAAAGAAACTGAAGCTGGCGAAAAATGTTAGAATCTGGCTCTTCTTGCACGCAGTGCACGTGACACAAGTTATCACACAGAAATAAGCTGCACCGAATTTTTTATATTTTGTTTTCACACTATAATTATGGTTTATTTTATCTAAGAATTAGACAATAGTCTGACATGGTTTTAGAAGTTAAATGTCATACTTCATCATAGAGTTGGTCAATTGTCGTAGACCCTGAGTGAAAGGGTATTTCCTCAAATGTCTTTAAAAACTTTCTGAAAATGAAAGTGCAATAGTCCAAACGATACTACCCCCATACGAAAAGTGAATTGTAGTCATATGTTTACATCCATAAAAATCCCTAACTCTGGGTGTTGTAAGTATACATTTCAGTTTATTAAAATTTTGTTATCACTTTCTAATGTGTGTGTGTGAAATATATTTCTTAATTTCACAACATTACAGCTGAATACAAACAATGCGTTAAACCGGTATTGCTTTAAAATAAAAATATTTCATTTATTTCAAGTGGATAACGCAAATAATCTAAACCAAACTTATTGAATTTCACATTACTTTACTGTATTTACGTTGCAATGGTTTGGAACAGTAGCTAAGAATTGATACAATCCAATAACCTCAAAATGCATACACAAGGAGTGAATTGCTTTATTTGTCTTCAAAGACTTTGGCATGTACTTTCAAATAAACATACGCTAAAAATTGAAACAAGATCCATTTTCTAATACATTAAAAATATTTTAAAACATGATATAAATACTCTGTTAAAGCAACGTCGAAGAGAACTAATTTTAAAAATACCTTTACAAATACAAACTTAAGGCTGAGGCATCGGGAACTGCATTTATCAAATTTGGCTCAGTTTCAAATCCACGTAGCATACTCAAAAACTGGAAAATTAAATCATCTCAAAATATAGCCAAGATTTGCTCATTTTACGTCATAAAAACGAGGCAACTCTCATGCCCAATCTCACACCAAGTATCACGAAGCAAAACGAATATACTATTGAAATCTCAAAATTTACAATTTATTTGAAAACGCATCAGATTTACCCTTTTTAACCCTGCCACAAAAAGCACAATCGAAACATAAGGCTTGTCTTAACTAAATTATTTATCGGATATTTGGTACATGGTATAAATTTATATAATTTACATTTTAACAAACCCATTTTAGGGATCACAGGTTAAAAGTTGTTTTAAAGGTTACAAATATAAGCATTGATAAACAGTTTATCCAAATGAGAGGCATATTAGCAAGAATGATTTTTGTCCATTGAACACTTCTAACTTATTTAATGTCATTTACTCAATAATGAAGGAAAACCCATGTTTTCAGTAATGCTCATTCATCCACTCATTAAAGTAAATAAACAAGACAAGATGCATTTTGTTTAAGTTGAGACGATGTTGTCACAACTGTTTCATAATAGTGGCGATATTTTTCATGGAACTTATCGAACACACATAGTAATTTTTGCACTTAAATTTTTGAAAGGTGAGGAGGCAGAAACATGTAGATATATAGTACTTTCATTTTTCTTGCTTAGATCTAGTAAATAAATGCAATCACTTGCTCTAATCTAAAAAGCAAAATAATAATAGCATTTATCTTTAGAATTAGCCTATTAGTTTCAGATACAAAAGTTGATACTTTTTCAATTTCATTTTGCATAAGAATTAATCGATTCGGTACAATTGGCCTTATACTATGATCAACCATTGATAATGCGTATTTTATATTTATTGTTTAAAATCAAGGCAACGATTGAAAAGATGCAAGATGTGCAAAAGTAACACAGCAAATTTATACATCTTTAACAGGTTGACTAAATCGTGGCTTCTAAGTGTAAAAAACACTGTGTTTGCAGCAACTTGCAGTAGCATTAATTAACTGTGGAGTAACCTTTCGATAAGGTGTCAGTATATATTTCCTCACGACAATAGTAGTTTTCTGATAAGCCTAAAATTGCTTTATAAATGCTGGTACATGTAGCCAGATGAGAAACTGAATAGCAAAAGTCATTTGTTTTGTGTCAGATTAAAAGTTTGGTTTCCGGATGCGCCCAACATTTGTCACAGGTAATTTACGAAAGTGAACGTGACAATATCAGTCCTGTTATAAATTTACATTCTTTGTGTAATTCTGAATCTAAATTGATGCACAAATTCCTTCAGAGAACTTTCTGTCCAGTGTATCTTCTCAATCTGTTTTCTTTTTCACTATTCTTGGTCAAAATACAAAATGATGCAAATTTAGAATATCGATTAAACGATTTAATAACTAGGTAACTAACCTGAAAGAGCATCAATCAAGTTTTTTTTAAAATTTGTTCCAAGAGAGAATTAGGCTAATTAGCCTACCTAAATAACAAATTGAGTTAAGAAAAACTAGCATGCACGCATTTTAATTTCTCAACCAGTCCATTTTAGGATCCGGGTTAAGAAATTAAAATGAATACACATTACTTTTTCTTAATTGAATTTTTATCAAGGATTAGGCTAATTAGCCTAATTCTCTTAGAACAAATTAAGAAAAACCTCTATCGAATTTGTAAAGCGTTTGTATTTAAATTCGTTATTCTATATTTTATGTATGCATACCTGGTGTGATAACATTTTTACCACTCGGCATGTAGCGAAAATAAGGCGCAATTATGAATAATGAATACTGTGAATACTGTCTGCCCTTTTTAAAAGAAATTGCATTCTCGATCCCATTTGTGTACATTTTGATTTATAGTAACTGGCTACCTCAGTTTGGTTACATAAGAACTATGACAAACATGACAGTAAATAACTGGCATTTGATATCATAAGTTAATATGATATCGTAACCTCCCAGCATCTTAAGTACCTCATTTCTATATTTCATTACAAGTGAGTTACGAAAACATAGAATTAACTGGCACTCCATGATAATTAACAACAATAATGGTCTTCATAGTGTAGGTTATTAGTAAATAGAGAACAACAGGTGACCATTAGTGTCATCTGCGGCCCATCCCTGAAATATATTTATCTTCTCGTGTAGATCTAATGTTCCATAATAATATCAATCAAATTATTGAAAACTATGCAATGAATATTTTCTACCTTGCGTTGGCGTGACATGATCGTGTTGCTCTGTCTATGTAATCTATGCAATGATCTATGCAATCCTACTGTTTACATTTTATTTTACTTTATCATCTGTGTTCTTTAAAAATTAATGTGTCTTTCTGATGAAAAACTACTGACCATTTGTGCGATATTAAATTTTACGTAAAGGAGGAAACGCAATTGTGATCAAGATCAGAATTCACGGTAACAGTGATGATTCAAAATGCAGTTTTGTCGCCTTCATGTATTTTGACACAATAATTTAGATAAAAGCAGTCTCTTGTTATGAAGGACAAAAGTATAATTACCTTCTTATTGTGTGGTTAGCATAGTGTAAATAGAGGTAACAGCTTTAGCTTTCGTAGCTTTTGCTTCCATTACTGCTTACGTAGGCCTTGTCTTCTGCTTGTTAGCCTTAACAGGATGAAGCCACCTTTATCAGTGTGTCCGGTATCTGAGAGTCCAGGGTATTGTTGATGCGTGCAAAGGTGTAAGTGACCGAGACAAAGTTTTATCATTATGGATGAGACGATGAATTTAACGTTGTATCCACTGGCTTCGACTGAAAGTACAACACATGGTACCGAAGGGTTGGAAAATGCAACACTTTATTATAACAGCACAACCACTGATGTTTCAACTGTCTCAAACGTGTATGAAAAGGAAGTAGGGCGAATGATCAACGTCGTTTGTAGACCTATTCTTGTTCTGGTAGGTAAGTACTGTATTAAAGTTGTCACGTTAGCAGGTGGAACGAATAGGACCGTGCCCGTCACGTGCTGCCATGAGTAAATGGCGGCTTGCAATTTATATTATTTTGTATTGCAGTTGAGAGCACCATCACATGATTTAGACATACGTACACTTACTCTGATAACCTTGGTGGAAGAAGATGACATTATGACCCTTTCATCACAACTGGCCTCAGACCGAGGTCTTTTTTGATAAATAGAAACTAATGAAAACCTCAACCGAGGTCCTTTATTTTCGTTTTTTATTATCTTTAAAGAAGCACCATTGCCTTGAAAGATGGCACTTCTTAGAGCCACAGTTTGTACCTGTTCTTTTATTGGCATTTTTGTGGTATTGTTAACTGACTTTGCGAAAAGATGCCGGATGGCGAGCGTGTGGCATAGTCTGTATCGAAAGGATTAAACTCTAATTTTCTCCGAGAACAATACGTTATATTTCCCGTGCCACAGAAATGCCCGAAAGTGATACCATATCCAGCTGCATTACTTGTAAACATTTTCCAGAGCAGAACAAAATTAAAAACAAAAAAGCAAAATTAAATTTTTCATTGACGTGATTCACAACAGACTAATTTTATGTTTTTAAGAAATGAGTTTATAAACATGACGCTGACTGAGGTATATTTGTGACATAATTGTAATTTCGGAGGTGAGGGTTATCCTTAGAAATCTGAGTGGACGTTTTATAAAAATACACACCATATCAATGAACATCATAACAATTTTTCGGGAGAATGACTGTTCTACGGAAACTTCCACTAACTTTAATAAGCGTATTTCTAAAATAAATATTGTGAATGCCGTGAAACATTGTACAAGCGAACTTATTTAAGATACGCAGCTCCAGAAATGGATTTCATTTTGCGTCGATGTACCATGCTGTCTCTTTGACTCGGACAAAAGCACCTATTGTTCTGAAAATGAAGAGCATTAACCAGCCATTTCATCCTATGTTTTATATTGAGAAATCTTGATATATGTATACAATGTACTTTCTCTTTAGGTTTTAAGTACATTATTCTAGTGCATAACAGGCGTCACGCAGAGCTCTTGGTGCAAATCAATGCTGTTACCTAGAACTAGTTATTTATCTACCTGTAGGGTCACTTGGAAATGGCCTGTCCTTCTTTGTGATGAGGCGAGATTCGATGAGAAGACTTACAACTTGTTTTTATCTAAGTGTCTTGGCTGTATTTGACACAGGTGAGGGACACTCTAATTATTTTTAACCACCAACAAATGCACTTAAACGGATTCAGAAATTAGTGTTTGTTCTACCACTGATTATGAGATGATAGGGACCAGTGATAACCACGACTCATGAAATCTTATTAATTTCCCCGTAAGGTTCAGCCTTCGCTATGGTGAAATGTCACAAATTTTCAACACGTCTTGAAAATGAGACAAAATTGCAATCGAGGTAGAGTTGAAATTTTCAAAAATGGTTTGTAGAAAAAGGAATGAGAAATGTATTTAATAATCATGACATATGAAATAATCAAGGTTTTTCCAAATTATTTTCCCTGCCTAAATTAGGCTAATTTAGGCTAATTTTAATGGCCATATTATTGATAATAAACTATTTCTTGAAATCTAACTAGTTTTGTGTATTTCAAAATGTTGATAACAAAGAAATTATTGATATTCTTTATATCAATCAATAGTATATTTACTATTTTTAGTCAAAGTGAAATATTCAAAAACTACATAAGGAACTAGAAATAGGAAATGAAATTAGCCTAAATTAAGCAGATTAGGCAGGGCATGAATTAGGAAAAACCTCTAATGTCTAATTGTCAGTGTCAGGGAAATGCAAAACTCATTATTATGATGTTTCTCATTTTACATGTTGAGAATAGAGAATTGGAGGAAGTCAGTTCTAAATACATTACATTTCCAATGCTATTTATACTTGACATTTTTTGTTGGCATTCGTCATAACAATTTCACATGTCATACTATACTCCTTTCTAATGCCCAAACAATGTTCCCAGAAATCTCTTGAATGAAGTTGTATATTTTGTAATTGTGTTTATCAACGCATCAACAATCAACGTAAGGAATTCCTTTGAAGGTTTGTTGTGGGTAGGAGCATTTCCGTATTGGATAGGACATGTAACGCGATGGAGAGTTAATCCTGAAACCTGGACCGACTGTAAACTTGAATATTTTCTCTTCTACTTATGTCAGCACGTCTCATCTTGCCTCCTTATTGCTATGTCAGCCGATAGGTAACTGTTTCCTTTTTCAAAGATAAGAGATACACATTTGGTTGCCTTCGCGGCTATATTTCATTGGTTGCCATAATTTTATTTGAATAATTAGGTTTTCTCCATTGAAGATTTAAGAGATGTGTGTCAGCTTGAAGAAGTAGGTCTATTTAGCTGTACGTTTTCAATCGAAAATGTCTTGCAGCTCAATCAAAAAGTAACAATTTGACTCAGTCACAAGGTTTCCCTAAATGAAGATCCATCTAAGAGCAGATCGCTTAGAAACGTTTCAGACTGCGGGCAGTATCTACATTGGTTGACCTTAGTAAATTCGCTAATTCGTCTGTAGTTAATTATCTGGACGTAAATCTGGCATAGAACACCGTTATTCGCGTATCTAGGCAAGGTCAGCCAGAACATCTCATACCAAGTTACTTTATCTAAAGATTATTAAATTATTAACAGTAAACAAAAATCGTATCAGAAGTTTAACAATAGCGCATCCAAAGCACAGGGTGAAATTCTTTCGTTCTCTCCTTTGTTCTCTTCGCTTCCAAAATGATGCGATTTTTGTGTACTGAACCTCTTTGTTCTTCGGTTTATAAGATCAATTTACAAAGAAATCTTCACAAATGCACGTGATGTCAGCTAATCATCTTGTAATTACCCGCATAAAGTATTCTCAAAGAAGACTATAAAGACTAAAGTTGAAAGTTACACCAAGGAAACTTCCAAGGACATGCATTATCACCATTATATTGTTAATTGTGCAACGTTTCTCTTCTCAGGTTCTTTCAGGTTTACTTTCCAATAAAGGCCAATGCCACCTGTAAAATCAGAACAGCTAGCTTGGTGTCCGGTGCAATCATAGGGCTGTTCCTGATCTTTGAAGCTCAATGGTTCTTCACCATAAAATCAAATGGAAATCGATGCCAATTTCTTTATCCCGATTATCATGGCACATATCAGCAGATAGATGCTGTAATCTACTCCTTTCTACCGTTTATACTAATGACCATCTTCAACATTGCGATGATTTACAAAATGTTCAGGTAATTTCACTTTTAAAATCCGAATGCTGAAGTCTGTAGTAATTTGATATAGGTTCTGCGAGTAATAAAATACAACCAATTAGAGAACTATACAATAAAGTGCAAACTGATAAGCCAAATATTGCAGTAGGAGACTGATTCTTTACCAGATAAATTTCTGAACGTACGTGTAATTTTTTTTAAGAGTTCCCTTGGTTCGGCGCAGAAAATTTTATCGACTCTAGGGTATTTCAAATATCAACGCGAAAAATACTACTTTTAAGTTTTCAAAAGTTCCTTCTCCAGAAATTTCTTTCAATTTGGAAACGTTGAAGAACAAAATAATTGATATGTAATACATTCATAAATTATTTTCTACAGTCAATTTTATAACGGTTTGAAGTTCGAGTTCAAGCTACATGACATGGCGTTACATCCCCAGTACATAAATTTATTTGAAATGTATGGAGACAAATGTTCAGGAATGTAAAAGACTTATTCATTTCAGTGTCCGTGGAGAAAATAACGATGGTCATGGTAGTTCATTGTCTAAAGCAGCAAAAGGAGCCACACTAATGCTACTTACTGTCTCATTTGTATTTATCATACTAACAGCTCCACTCTCAACATTAACATCATTAAACAGAAAAGGTAATTTATTCTTCGTATTTGTTAACGCATAAACATGATTGTTATTCTTATTCCTGGTTGGTCGTTGTCGCTTGAGTATATTGAGTATATATGGAATAATTCTTGTAAATAACGTTTTTTGTCAGAAAACATCGGCGATAACGGAGGTGATAGGTGCTCTATTCTTTCTTCTATTATTTTATTACTTATTGTTATATTGTTGTATTTACTATTAAGTGATGTTGGTTAGTACTTCTCCTTCTCTTATGTTGTGTTTAGTCCCAGGAACGTCACTAGATGGCGAAACGGTGCTCTTAACCAGTGATACAAAACAGTACTTTGTATTAAATGTTTATTTACCATATAGACATATGGTATTCATAGTCCAATATAAGTTCACACAAGTGTATACAATATGCACTCTAAG
>JBCAUI010544027.1:0-10683 GCA_038406195.1 Haplosyllis anthogorgicola
TTTGCAAATACGAAATCACAATATTAGGTTGCTTTGATTATATCTCGCTTGTTAAAGTATGCCGAATATGTCACTACTGATATTGCTGCTCCAGAATCGATGAGCACTGAAATTTTCCTCCTGCAAGGTAGCACTATTTTTATTTTTGGTTACAATTTTCGCCACGGAACTTTGATATGAGTTATTCTTTTCTGAGAGCAATATAAATTGATTGAATTCACAAACGTAGTAAACCAGACCTTATTTGTTCATTGATAATTACACTCAACCCTGTGCATACACTAATCTGTGAAGGTTAACACAGCACAAGCTACGATGATTACATAGTACCTGTTGAACTTCAGGCACAAATGTTCTGAAATATTTCTTTGTTTTCGTTTCATCAATGACTGTGGCTTCATTTCCTCTATTGCTATTGTTAACTAGTTTTCACTTGTGGATGATACGTTGATTTTTGATGGTTTGTAATTAGGTTATCAGATCAGGCATTACACACAAATAGGATCTGATTTCGTCCTTGCAATGCACTTTAGGCAGTTCTGTAATGCATTTATGAAAATGTATGATTAATTTGATACACTACCAAGGCTAATTGGTATTGCCAACATTGTATCAATAAAGTCTCTTACACCAACAATGATAAGTCCTTATTGTAATGATAAATTATCAATTGGTCCATTCTTAGGACATTTTTTAAATGTAGAGTTCCTTGTGTTTGCTCCATTTTATTATTCGTGTTGACGGTGCTGTCTATAACCTTAAAGAATTTGCAGAAACAGTTTATCATTGGATATCAAGATTTTGCCGATTGTAAGAACGAGACATGTCTTTACCAGTAATATTTAAGTATGTCTACTCTTTTCAATTGTCCTAACTGTCTTTTTGTTAATGCAACAGAATTGTTGTTGTCCCCGCAAACATTTATTGCTCATACTGAAATAAAGATTTCAATGACTTGTTCCATGCATTCATTCTGAGCTAAATTTGGAAGGAATTTCATTAAAAATTAACTTTTTCTAAAGGTTATAAAACATTTGTGCCAAATCACTTTTTGCACCAAGGATTAACGGCTAACATAATAAGTGTCTACTTGGATGGAAATGATGACTTTCTATTTTTGGATAACGATGCCTGAATATTTCCGGAAAACAGAACATTAGTCACGCAAATGCGAGGTTCCAGCTCTTTTGATAAATCTATTTCATCGCATCAGCTCATCTGTTTTGTACTCATCGGTCTTTATATAAATGTAAATTATTTTGCCACAGGAAAAAATAGATAGACTACTAGATCATTCGATGAAAGTGCTGCTCAACGAGTTGTCTCTTTGATCACATCTAGAGTTTCATTTTCATTCACTGTATAATAAGTTAAAAGAAAACAAGAGAACTAATTACACCTCAAGCCTCTGGATAAACTAATTAAAGACATTCGACCAATCTGCCCGATGTGCTCACGGCATGCACAAGACGAGAATTCAACTCGCATCGCGATGTTGTCATGCTTCAACTCATCAAGTGAAAGAAAAAACATCGTATTTTCCTGGGAAAAGCACGTATTTTCAGCTCTGCAAGCGATTGTTTTTCTGTACTTCAGATCCAATTAAGATTCGGACTCAGAAAGCTCTTTATTCCAATTAAACACTGATTTTTGTACTCTTCAAAACAGATGGAGAAATCAAGATCGCACGTTTACTATTGTGGCTCCTGAAAGAGACAGCTTCTCTTATTGCTGATTTATCTAGTCGAGTACAAACTTTACAATTGCATTACAAATATGATTTTAGGCAAGTTTATGAAATCTGTTGACAGTTTTGGTCTCTGGCCATCTGTTTTTATAATAAACACAACCTTTAGTTAGATACTACCTTTTGTATGTTTTATTATCACTTCATTTAAAATTCATCCACTTTATATTCCATTAAAAGAGATATCTAGCATTCTATTCCATACTATGCAATCTTCTCAGAGGTAACGTTTTTACGTTTAGTAAAAGATAGTTTTACAGTTAAATTCCATATGCCATCAAAGATAATAACATGCACAAGGCAAAACTTTGAAAACAAAACAATTTCAATTCAAATTTTAATGTGTTTTATGCTCCGAGTATCAAAGACATGAACGATATAAATTGAAAAATTCTTCTTTCACATTTATATCTGCATTCCCATTGCTCATATCAAAGTCTTTTTACCTAAGGAAAAGTAAATCAGCCTGAATTCCCCTACAGATTTATTAATGCCTGATTTACAATGTTTTCGCAAGGAAACATGATCAGAAATCTGTCTATTGGGCAATGTTCATATCAGAGCAAGAGGAATATGACAGGATCTAATGCTGGGGCATTCAGAAAAAACCATAGTCGAGCCTACTCTGGTGGAGCAATACGTGTGCTAGGTTCACATGAGGATTCATCAACGTAAAAAAAATTGCATTCTTGTATCTGATAGAGCGATATCAAATACGGACAAAACGAATTTTTCATTTCGTTGCAATATACATGCAGACATTCATTTTTGACCCATTTGTGATGTATGCTAGAAATATGTTCTCGTTATTTTTCGAACATTGTTGAGTAATTATTCACTGCTGCTGCAGACTTATTGTTTCTTGATAAATAGATTATGGAATGTCAGTCTAGACATTTGCCTTTGAAAAGGCCTTTATTTAAAGTGCGCTTGTTGTGAATAGTCTCGATATTCAATGCAACATGCAGGTTTGTATGATTCTAATTACTCGATTGGCAAAGAGACAAATTTACAAATTAATGCTCTGTGTACAATCCAAATATAAATAATTATTCACGACTTTGATGTAGCGGATTGCATCACATCATTTATTAACATCCATTACAATATATAATCTTTTATCTAGTATATCTTTCATTCAAAGCTTATGATTAAATTGGATATCATACTCTGATACGCACATATGAGTAATGAGTCCTCATATTACAAAAGCCTTAATATTTAGACCAAAATGGCAATGGTATGCATTCATCACGAAGAATAGCTACTCGAATTTATTTAAGAGAATTCTCTTTAAAAGCCATGAGCTGTTCTAAGGTTGTATTGCACTTTTACCCCTGACAGGGGAACTCAATCAACTTTCGTGCTCTTCATCACCTTGAGGTGGCGAGACAACATTCTCAGTATTTCTACCATGTTTGGACTAATTGCTGACCAGCTCCCGAAATTTTCATCAATTTGAGAACGTCTCAGAACAATAAATTGTTACAATGATACACCTAAAAGTAGCGTGTAATTCTATCGTTTCAAAATTGACATGATTTACGTACTGGTGTGGGGGTGACCAATGCAAGACCACGTCAGCTCAAAAAAATCCGACTGACGTGCCTGTGCCAACAAGGCTCTTCCGTTCATCCTGCCAGCTGCTGAAGCATAAAACCTCAGATACAGCCTGACTGGCATCACATCGGGGCTAGGGGTAATAGAGATAACTCCTATGCAGTATGCTCTCGGGCTCCGAAGGACAAAAAAAAAAAAGCCAACCTAGTTGTTCTTTCAAATGTTTAAAGTAGAGCTGGTTTCAAATACTAGATTCGTGTAAAATGTCGCAATGCACAAAATGAACAGACAAGGCTACTTGCGATCATTTGGAATGATTACAGCTAAGCCGCCTCTCAAATGTCAATATGTTGTCTCAGTGGAATAAAAAAAGAGTACTTGAAAAAAAAGGATTTAGGATTTGTATTTATAGTTGCTGGACAATAAAATTTGACCTTCTATCTTTTTACTTACACCGCTATCTCTATTGTCGGTGAAGCATGAACGATCATTTCCTTGTGCGGTTTTCAATGCCCCTCTGAATATGGGGAAATCCCATTATCTTTGGAGAAAGGTTCATGCTCTCTTTTATTTAGTTAGAAGCAAGGCGTTAAACTCTTTTGTCCAACGATTCCAAATTAATAAGATTTTCCTGAGTTGACATTTTAAACAGTTGTTTTAAAATTGTCCTCCTCGCTTGTAACTCGTATTTTCAAATATGCATTAAACAGAATGATATCACTTTATTTTGCAGCAATCAACCATCTGTGATTCGGTGAATGATTGCTTCCATCTCAACATGGATCCAAACGAAGACCTAGAGCCGCAGCTAACTCCACTCATCATACAATCTGGAGTTCAACTCAAGTGAGTATCACGACGAGTGCTTGCACATATTTCAGAATTAACAAGGATTGCTAACATCAGCGAAACCAATAAACAGGCAAAATCACAACATGTATTGCAAGGGCATAAAATAGCTCTAAATTCTCAGGCCAGTCTAAACCAAGATACCTTTTTTCTCTACTCCCAATCCATTATCTGCCTATAGGTTGTACCTGTTCCTAATTTAAATATCCATTTTTATCTGAATGGCTGTTTTTACAGATTCTACGCTGGCAAGGCAGGTTCTGACAACTTCTCCATGAAACCGTATCGTGTTTCCGAGGAGGCCTTCGATTCATGTGATACCACCGGAGGACAACCGATCACTGATGCCTACACCAGTGACATCATCACAGTCAAGCCTGAGTTCCTTCAACCTGGACATAATTACTTCATAGGTGTGTTTGAAATTAACTGGTCATAAACGTGATATGTAACAAGCTATAGTACTAATTTACCTTCGCAAACAATTTTGAAAGTACAATTGAGACGTCAAGTTCATTAATCAGATTAAGAAAGACGGAATTGTATGTTGTAATATTGTCGTGAAGAATAACGCTTCAAATTGAATAACAACTTTCACAGAATGACTCTTTTCGGACCCCAGATGACACATGTACACAATGGTTAATTTTGTTTTGCAGCTGCATCTGATTCTGCCGTTATGCACTGCCAGTTTGGCCTACGACTGAACGTGACAGTGAAGGAACACAGCTGCAAGGCACCGGGAGAACCAGCCCTCTGTTGGAACAAAGGCAGATGCCTCACTGATTACTTCACGGTACTTTCCGTAATCACACTATTGTGCAACATACACAATACTCAGCTTTCACAGCACTTACAAAGATATGATTCTGCACCACAGTTGATTAATTGGTTAAAAATTACACATGATATGACAATGTACTTGGTGTCGAAATTTGACATATCGTCGAATTAAAGACCACCACTCACAATAAAGTTTCTCGACCAATTCGCAGTACAGTAACATCTTCATTTTAAACTCACATAGTCTCGTTCTTTTCAAACGATTGGTTTCAACTTTAAAAAGCTAGTAATAAACTAATATATTGCCAACTGCATCCTTTGATGTAACTGATTTTGCAACAGAGTCAGTCTATTAGATGCCATGCATCTGAACATTTATATCCATAGGTCTGACCTTTTCCCATATTTACATTCATGTACATTACCAGTGTCAATACATTATGCAATTCTCTAAACTTTTTCACAATCAGAAGGCATCTTGATTTATGTACACCCACTTCAGTTTTCCTTTGGTGACGATATTAAGATAAATAGCACATCTAAAGCTTGTAAACCTTTTCTGTATGAAAGCTGTTGACCAGGAAATTCTCTCAAGAGTTTACATTAGGAATACTAACAGGTTTATGTTAGGCTTTAGTGCCCATAATTCAATGGTGCAGCAGATGTTATTTTCGAAATAAGTAAAATTTACTGGACAAGCCTGAAGCAATACTAATATGGGAAAATATGACAAATTACACAAACACGGCACTATAAATGCAAATTTAAAGTTAATATCACCATAATGTGTCCATAAAAGAAGCTCTATTTAATTTTAAATTGCAAATATGAAATTTCTTATTTTTCTTAATTAGAGCTGAACTTCAACGTTGGTGCAGTGTTGTCAACCGCAAGTAAATTTGGTCTGTATTAGCATATGTTTCACACTTTCATACTGTTTAATTTTTCAGCCGAAGTATGAATGTTCATGTTGTCACGGTTACACTGGATCTACATGTAATGACCTAGACGCTTGCGCAAGCAGCCCTTGTAACTACGGAGGTACTTGCATCGATGTTCTGGATGATCCTTCTGGAACCTTGTTTCAGTGTAGTTGCCCAGTGGGTAAGTACCATATTAACCACTTAAAATAATCCTTACGAATACCAAGTAATGGTTGTCAATGGAACTACGCGTAAATTATTTGTGCATAAAATGAATTCCAAATCTTTTGTTGAATAATTCTCTGCATGCTTGAGAGATCAAAACATTTCTTCGAATTTCTGCGAATTTTTATAGTTTCCGCTATTCTAGTTTACATCTGAAAAGCAATTTGGACATAGTACATAACACACAGACGTACCGGTTTAGATTGTTTAGCTTTGAACCCATGCCCTTGTCAACTGGTTGAATTCACACGATTTTGTTTATCATGCTAATTGAGCCCTAAAATTCGTGGTCTGATATAGAGGAGGACTATGAATATTTGATTAATACTAACTATACATCAGAGTGCCCATTTTGATGGAGAGAAATCAGTATTCATTACTTTACGAACCAGAAAAACGAGATCTAGGTCAATAATACATTTAGTGCCCTTATCATCGGATCTATGCATATTGGCTACACAGAATTCAGCGGCAAGTTTCGATGTTTACGCAGGAATGGAACATGCAATTAATATAGACCAGTGCTTCACTCTAAATAATAGACATATTGTCCTCACAGTCTGTGTAGAACGAGGAATATACACGGTAGCTCTTGCCAACAGAGCTGCAACCAATACCCTGCAAGAGTGCTTGGCAGTAGTAGGTATATAAGACAGTTCCCTTACTGCTGTCAGTGAAAGGAGCATGTGAGGCCACATGCCACATAGCAACCACTGAGCGGTTTGATTGGATCCAAGCCGAATATTTCAACTACGATTTAACGTTGCCAGCACTTACAACAGAACTACTACAATTTGTTCCTTTTATCCAGGTATTGATATCTTTCACAGACTATACTGTACATCTTGGTATTAAGCAATACGCATATTCTGCTCACTTGACCATTAAATTACAGCTGACCATCAGGAATAAAAAGTACTAAAACCTTCAGAGGATGGGAGAAATTACCTTCAAATTACCTTGTACCTAGGATGCTAATGGTAGCCTTATATGCATTAACCATGGATTACACACAGACAGTAATGTAATCACTGTTCCAAAGTATCCAGATAGCCCTAGTTGTCCACTGATCCCCCGGCCAACTTAAGCTATTCATCACCCAAAGCAAGTGTCAATTAAGTGTGTTGAATTACACAACTGAGGTTCACGCACACAAATAAACCTGTAAGCAAAAGGACAATCTTCAATTTGGTAATTTCAGTAAAGTATGAAGTGAATGAAAAGAAGTAACAAAAACGTTTCCAATATATCCAAAACTGAATAACAACCTGTGAGATATGTGGCATGAGACTTGCCTGTTGATATCGTAAATTTCCATGATGATTCAGACAAGAATTCATTTAATTGGCATAAAGAAGTACAAAACTTTCTGAACATTTAGGCTTCTAATTTTCAACAAACGACAAATCATGATCATCTTTTATATTAGGATGGACTGGAGAAACTTGTGAAGTTGAATTGGAGTCGCAGTGTTTGAGTGAACCATGCGAACACAACGGCACATGCATTGGGGACAAGAAATCCTTCCACTGTGTGTGTCCTATTGGCTGGACTGGAAGTCACTGTGAAGTGAACATTAACGAATGCGAGAGTAACCCTTGTATAAACGGAGTATGTGTAGACAGAGAGGAAGGATACCAATGTTTCTGTATTCCAGGCATGAAATATATTTTACTTTCTTATTGCAATGTTAAAGTGATTTATTAATCTCTTTCCAAGTTTATAATCTTAAAAAGGCATGCCTTGGCATGCGAGGTGAGACTGATAGACAGCAGTTTCGTTACGGGCTCAACATACTTAAATCCCATTGTAAATATACAGAGCAGTGAAGAAGACTAATTCCTCCTCAACATGAATAAAGAATCTTTCGTCACTTTGTCTTTGGTCAGGTCACGGTGGACAAAACTGCAATATTGAGTACAATGAGTGTCAGTCGTCTCCATGCAGAAATAACGGATTCTGTGTGGACAAGGAGGATGGATGGGAGTGTCACTGTGGAATGGGATATACTGGAAAGGATTGTTCTCTCAAGGCAAGTACACTTGTTACCAGACAAAACGTCTAATCAAATGCGAACACAGCCAATATAGTTTTCAAATATCACACACTTACTGTGATACTCGTCGACTCTGATCTATTCTGGATTTCGGATATCTGGTAGGATGAAATTTCCGTCTCTTCGATCTGTACTAAGACGGTCTACTGACTATATGTTCCGACCCCGATATTACATCCTTTGCTCAATATTGTAATGACAATTAATTCCTGAATAACTTCATGACCTGTATGTATCAATTTCTCTTTCTCTTTTCAGATTGACTTATGCAGCCCCTCTCCATGTGAGAATGCTACTGAGTGTGTAGATTACGGCAATTATTTCACCTGCACCTGTAACCCTGGCTTCAAGGGTAATTTATTCTTTGATAAAAGCATTCACAAATGTACATACATACAGCATTGATTTCTAGTTAAGTGCAGAACTTGGGGAAAACAATTTGTCTGCATCTAGGTTCTAATATTACTGTGATAAGTTTCTACTGGGTCCGTGTATGAAGTGGCCAAAACGTTTTCAAGCTTACTTTCTAAACTGAAAATGGAAAAACAGGGATTCAATCACCCATTTCATCATTTTCCCAGTTTTGACAAAACTTCTAAATGACACAAAACAGAAAACGGAGATTGCATAACCTGTTTTATTGTTTTTCTGTTTACATCTATTCCATGGACTAAAAATAATTATTGAAGTCTTTGTTTTCCTGTTTTGTATTAGTTTTTATTCATTTTAAGACATTAAATGTATCTACAAAACTAGAAAACATAAAAATGAAAAAGTTACAAAATGGGTGATCAAATCTCTGATTTCTGTTTTGTGTCATTTCAAACTTAGAAAAAAACAGAAAAATGAGGAAACAGGTGGTCGAATCTCCATTTTTCAGTTTAAAAATTATAACTTGAAAATGTTTTGGCCACTTCATACACTGACCCTACTGCATGTGATCCAACAATTATTTCTATACATTTCAGGTTCTCATTGTGAGATCAACATAAATGAATGCGCTTCTAATCCATGCATGAACTACGCTCACTGTTATGATATGACAGCAGGTTTGTACTAAATATTAACGAATACCGCTATATTCTTGGAACGTGTTTCAGAGTTCAAAACGTGTACCATTGTGTTACTATTGTAGTATTATACAGACTGGGAGATTAAATATTTTTACATGTAAATTTACTTCAGCCTACAGGTGTATGTGCAGACCAGGCACGTCAGGAGATCATTGTGAACACATAAGTAAGTCGATTTACTTTGACATTTCAACACAGATTAAAATAAGCTAACAAGATCCTTAGTATATGTCCTCAGACAAAGAATTACAATGGGTATGTAATGTGTTCTGTATTGATTGTAGGTCATCCTCAGATGCCGAAGCCATTGAATGCACACACTCCTTTGGTTTATCCTAAGTTACACCACCGTAGCCATCTTCACAACCTACTCATTGTAGCAGGTAATTATTTTAAATGTTCTCTGTCTTTCATGACCACGCATTAATGTCATGATCTAGAAAAGAAAATTGGTCATTGAAGCATTAAATCAATTACTTGTTTCTTTATTTCAAGGAACCTTGGCAGGAGCCCTGCTGATTGCTCTGGCAGTACTAGCAGGCTGTTACTGCAGATTCTATGGACCCCGAACGATTCTTAGTTGCAGACAATTCAAGTACAAGAAACAGAAGGAGTAAGTATATTTGTGGGAAAAATTTCACCGTCATCTAAAAGTAGTTCAAATGATAAGGGAATGGGACATAAACTAGTTTCTAATCCATCTGCTTAAACAGTCGCAACCTTCAATGTGAGCCATTTATAACTTTTCTTATCGAGATAAAATAGATAACAAGATGTTACTTTATACTGGATTTCAGTTTGAGTGATCCTCAAGAAAATGTGCCCCACAATACAACATCAACATGCAGACCACGACCGAGTACTGAAGCCATCATAGAGGCTTCCTCGTCCAGAGCCACATACCAGGAAAATACACTCAATGCTCCTCTTATGCACTCCTTGAAACCAAAACGAATATAGGTTTAAAATTCATAGCAAGCAGAGGAGTCAAAATGTTGTTTAAAAATTGTTGATGTTGCTGGGTTCTAATGAGAAATAATGCTATGAATTATATGCAAAGAAATTGTGCGGAAAATTGGATAAAACAAATAAAAAGAAAGGTTTTAAATTAGGACATTTGATCTCATACAATTGTTCTTGAATCCAGCCATTGAAAGACGCGGCAATGTCGCACAACGCTTCGGGAAACGAAAGAATCAGTAAAGGAATCACAACTATAACTAGTCCTTTTAACATTTCGTCCATAATGTTTCATGTATGTAATGTGATCGTAATGTTACATACTGTAAATAAAACTTTGTTCCATAAATATGTCCCTGAACAAATGACCATTGTATTGTAACATAAAGGTAAAGAATTTTGTATCATAAAGTGTAGAGGTTTGCATGCACATTGTACATAAGTAATAATGTTAGATTCGGAAACTCACCTCAGGTTTTGTCCAGATATATATATATAAATATAAAT
>JBCAUI010544038.1:0-10683 GCA_038406195.1 Haplosyllis anthogorgicola
TCCTCAAAAACGCATCAAACAAAAGTATCATGATATCATTCTTTCAGCTGTGCCATAAGCCCCACGGCTTTCTTGTTGTCTAAAAAATTGGAAATTTTGCTTAATTACGCGAATTTACACTATTACGAGCAATAACTTAAAGTTATAACTTGAAAATTACAACCTAAATGTATTCTTTTTAAGGTATCAGTACAAACACCAGTTATTTAAAAAATAATGGTGTAAAAGTCAAATTTGCACAAATTTTAGGCAGATTTAATTATGAAAAAAAACTTTTAATATTTTTCATATTTAACAGGTATATTGAAACTTCCTTGCAGTTTCTACCGGCACACAACGACCAAGAGTGTATACAAGTTATGAATACCATAGCCAAGGTAGAGAACAGTTTTCAACCACCAAATGTATAATAGAATTAATAGAATTGTACCGAAGTAGTAACATGTACAGTAAAAGTCCTCATTTACGGCCACCATTTTTGCCAGTTAAATTTAGCCATATTGGGAATGGCCGTAAAGGAGGACTACACTTTGCTAGTTTTGGAGACCATATTTGGAGCCAACTTGGCCTTAAACCAGGAGTGACCTTAAAGAAGCATGGCCGTAAATGAGGAGTTTAACTGTATCTGTAGATCTTTGTAAACTGTCTCATCTAGTTTGACTTTGAATAGTACTTAACGTTGAAAGTGACCTTTAAATCAGGACTGATTTTGCCCTGTCTGCAAGTTCTCCACGGTCAGCACATATTAAACTTGCTAATCCATGGTTTTGCTGTCCACAGACACACTGTAAACCGGCATCAGATGTGCTGAAGACCAGGCTCAAATCTCTCACACACGGTCGGCTGAAGTCAGATGAAACCAGAGATGCCATATTTGCCCAGCTACCTATTTCACAACATGGTATAATCATTTGTTGGTGAACTTATTATTAGAATACACAAAGAATTCAACTCTTTGCAAACGTTATCCTACAAACGCAAGTGATGACAGTTCAATTCAAGTAATCTAATGACGGTTAATATCACTCGAAATTCAAAACAAAAAATGGAAATATTTGTATTGAATGTGAAATTTATATCATTTTTAGAGCGTCAGATCCTGCAAGATACACTACATAGTATTGAGAATGTTTCCATGGCAACCGAAGAAGACTTTCTGGATTACACGAGCTTGGATAGAGAATCCATCAAAGGAGTGATTAATTTCTTTCAAACATGATGCAGGTCAGCGGCATCCCCCTTTTCAATGTAATTGTTGGGATTAAATTTGCATGACAATTTGAGATAGCAAATGAAAAAAAAAGTCAGATAGTTGCCAAAACAAGACAATTACTTCAAATTTGAAGCGTCGTTGTGTTGACCAGTCCCATCGTAAGTGAACGGGAAACAAAATTGATCCATTAACTTAACAGTTTTGAACAGAAAACAAAATTGATGCAATAACTTTACAGTTTGCCTATTTAGACTCCAGATTTACTGTGTTTTTCCCCCGATGGCCACAAAATTCTATCATTATGATTGAGAAAAGAAGTACTGCTGGCACAGAATACAAAGCAAATAATTTTATGTAAAAATTTATTGTACTTGATCATTTTATCCAAAAAGGAATACATGTACAAGGTCACTAAATGTATACTATGCACATTTTCAAGTTGGAACGAAATGTTTACTCAAGATTGTCATCTAAGTACACGTTTCAAATGAAGCTTCTGATTTCAGTACCCATTTACGACCAGTGGACGAAGAGAAACGGAAATCAATTACAGTAGAAACAAATGTACATGTTTAAAAAGCCACCACAGACAAAAACACCAATGGCTGCAACAAAACGACTGAGAAAGTTCTTAAATCAGTGACAAGTCTTGGTTTCCCGCAGTTATTTAGTGCATAACATCATTTACAAAAGTTACTGGACATTTTACCCTTTTCGAATTTTCACAAAAATGTGTTCTTTTTTTTTTACAAACTTTATGCGTCAGTACCTAAAAGGTTGAATGTCCAGGGGATAGGTTCTGCTCTAGAAACTCTCTTGCAGAGTCTGCCAAGCTGAACGTTTTTCAATGGCCATTTTGGCAAGAAAACGACTAAATTGTTGTTTTTAATGTTATTTCTTGGACTTCATTGCACGAATTATTTCAAGACGTTGCACAAACGCCTCGTCATATGTTTAGCATATTTTCAAAAGTGACTAAAAGTATGTCATAAAATGCCATTAGATAGCAGAAGGTACGACAATGTGGTCCAACAAAGAGAAGTGGCCTTATTGATAATTGATATGTACAAATTACATACTCATTACATATTACATATGTGTGTACATGTACAAAACAAAACGTATTAACAATATATGTGTAAATCCTAACATATTTACAACTTTACCCCGTTCCATCTTTCCTAGAAGAATGTCATGTTTAAGTAGTTCTGTGTATTTATTAACTAATTAGTGCTGGATCTTTGGTTCATGTATAAGTAGTGTGCATGTACAAATTAGTAGCAAAATGTTATAAAAATAAAAACAGTTGTGAACATATTACACGTAAAAAAAATTAACAAGTCTTGCACAGTATGTATTTTCTTGTGACTACAATGTGAAGGAAACTTACCCTGAGAATTAATAATTGCACTTACCGACTACAAAGTTAAACGACACCAACTAAACCACTCTTTGGAAATCAGACAATTACAGTACAACCTGCTTTGAGGGACCACCCTTACTGATAATGTAAATTAGCCGTAAATGAGAGTGGCCCTACAAAGCAGCTATGATTTTAAAGATTTATCTGTAAGAAAATATTTTAAAATGACATATTGGCCGTAAATGCCAGGTGGCCACACAAAGCAGTGGTTTGTTTAAGCAGGTTCTACTGTAGTTACCTTGGTAGAATCATAGCACGCATATGACAGATGCGTATATATGTTATTTTGCAAAATTGACCGTATATAAAGAAGTGATTTAATTTATGTGGTTTCATTGAATTTTGAATACTTGGTGTTTGTGAAAACCGTACAAACACATTTTTGTCGAAATATCTTACTTAGATACAGGCTTAACTATGGTAACGCAATACAATTATTCTTAAAATCTACGAATTATTTGCCGAATTGATTTTCCCATCTGTTCAAGGGCTCACCGGTCTGTCACTCGGCCAAAGCAACACATATTCACACAATGTTCACACTTTTAAGTACTTATTGCTTAAAGCTCCAGGCTTTAATGCAAATCCCAATACCCTATACCAATATTGGTGGATCCTGAAAATCTGAAAAAAAAAGAACTTGTCAAAATTAAGTATCAGAGATTTTTACCATTGATACTATCAGTCTCAAAAGCCATAGCCACAATATTGCAAAACAGGTGATATGGCATTATGACTATCGGCGGATCCACCGTGCACAAATTGTTCATGTTGCGTACAGCATGTCAATGTTTCATAAATCTACGAACTGTATGTCTCTGGTTGGCACAACTTGATTGTCATAAAAGGGCGAGTTCACCTTGGTGTACTCTGGCTGCGTTTCATTTGTTGGCGTAACGGTGGATGAATACTGTGGGTAAACGGTTGACAAGGCTTCGTAATACGACGGAGGTGGCGCCATCTCTCCCAGTTGCTCCAAGAAGCTCTGCGCACGCGTGGAGATCGCTAGGCTGTAGCTAGTGGTGTCGGCAGATGATTGTGCATGACTGGTGTAGGGAGGTGGTGGGGGAAACGAGGAAGCGGTCTTAGAAGAGAGTGGGGTTGTGGGCTGATCCGCCAGTGGTGGTGGCTGTGAAACGACAACAGATGACTCGCTGATTGTTATCTGTTGCTGTTGTGTGACCCCAGAAATTTGCGATAGTGGCAGAGTGAAGATTGGCAGTATTTCTTCTTGTGGCATAGCTGCTTCTTGCGGTACTTGCTCTTGTTTAATCATTGACAGTAGCTCGGGGTGCATAACTGATATTGGTTGTACCTGCTGTTCTATACCCATTTGCTGGGGTACTAATCCCTCTTCTGGAGACCTCTGAGCATGGTAGGAGGGGCTTGGGACCGGCTTTTCTTCTTGCTTTATCTGAAGCATCTCTTGACTTGGTGTGGCAAAGAAGTCAGCAAAACTTGACGGAATCTGGGTCTGCTGATAGGTCGGCGTTGATGGCTGGCTCGTTGGAGTGTAGGCTGGGGTAGGGATTGGACTTTGTGGGTACGTGGGGGTGGCTGCTGGAGAATACGCTGATGTGGTTGAATAACTCGCTGGAGAATATGTGGATGAGGCAGGTGAATACATCATGTCATTTGATTGGTCAAAAGACGAGCTGCTGTTATCTGATTCCATCTTAATGGAATTGTTGTTTTCGTCCATTTGGTTAGAGCTGCGCTTTGACTTCTCACTTTTTGTATAAGCCTCAATGGTGAATGGTATTTGCCGTGTGATTGGCGGCATTTCTTGGTTACTCAGCTTGTGCTTACCCCTGAAAAAAATGGATGCATTTTGTCATGGAGGTAAAACTGTTTGAAGTACCCTTAAACGCGAAAGACTTTATTGCAAACAGATTGATGAAAAGAAGACGAGAGTGTAATACCTGTAGTGTCTTTGCAACCACTGTTTGGTCGTACAAGCATAGTTACATCCTGGTAAGGCACATTTAAATGGCTTCACTCCTGAAATAGTGAACATGTAATCACAGTTTGAGTACTTCTGAAAACTCCGTTAATTTTTTCTGTCAATTTTATAGAACAATAGAAATATGTCTACACTATATAACATAAAAATAAAAAATCTACAGTGTTAGAAATTTTGGTAAATACGTTATATTTACCGGAGTGAGTCAGGAGATGGACTTTCAGGTTGGACGTGTCTCGAAATCTTTTTCCGCATTTGTCGCATCCATGTACCAGTGTGTCCTGAAAGGAAAAACGCCATCAGTGTTACAAATGCCAAATAAATTCCTCAAGGAAGGTAGACTAAACTTTTGGGTGGTTGTAGCTGCGAATATTTGTGATGTATTTCGATTTTTAAATTTCGTGTTCTTTTCTAATGGTTGCAAATTGGAGGGTTCTTTTTTCACTTCCATTTGTAGTTTTCTATTTGTTATTCAGAAATATCGTAATAAGCCACATTATTTGAACAGCTTACAACATAAGCTTTGCAAATAGCACGAACAGTACTAAAAGCGAGGATTTCAACACCTTAATCTGGATTTAATATGAGGTTTTCAGTTTATTTCATCACATGTATGATTCATTAAGAGATCCGCTCTTGGACAAGACTCTTGCACTGACAAGTCCACGGACAATTAGCAATTCAAAAGGACAGTAAAACTTGAGCATGAATAATCTTTATCACAGCTTGACTTTTCATAAATCTGTTCTTACAGTGTAATAGATCCCTTTCTTATTGATCGTTATTCAATGTTATATTGACGCGTAGTTTTATTACTATACCCGTACAGTTTGATCTCTTACGTCCAATGTATAACACTCGATTACCTAACGCAAGGCCAGCTTTGATGCAACGTTAGGCAACTCATGCAGGGAAAGTGTGTGTGTGTGTGTGTGTGTGTTAGGTGAGTGTGCGTGCACAGTGTGTGTGCGTGTGTTGTCTCTGTACGCGTGTGTCAGTTGCACCTCAATAGCTATTGTGTGCCATCTCTTGTAAAAAAAACCTGAGCATTACACATGGGGTTTTTTTTACCCTCATGCCTCAGCAATGAGGGTCTATGTATCGAATGATATCTAGATTTGTGTTCTCGGCTGCCATTGCAAAAAGTTGACCAGGACCCCCCCTCCCCCCCGCCCCCCGGACTGGGAAAAATGCATTTCTGGCCATTTCAGACAATTCTAGGAAAAAGTTTACCAGGACCCAACCCCACTCCAGAGTGGGGAAAATGCATTTCTGGCCACTTCAGACCATTTTAAAAAAAATTCGGGGGAGGCATGAGGGTCAGTGCTCTATCAGGACACCTTGTTTTTTATTAATTCAATATGTTTTCTTTGTACTTACATCACTGTGTATTTTTACATGGTTCTTCAGTGCTTTCTTGGAGTCGAAGAACTTGTAGCATTCTCTGCACTGTTCTATCCCGTCTACACCCTCGTCTCTTTGCCTGTGGAACGTCATGTGTTGTTTGAAGTGATGCTGAAACTTGGTCGAAAAGTCACACTGTGGGCAGCTGTCAAAAAATAAAATGAAAAGGTTTTGAGAATATTTAGTACATGTATTTCAGACTTAAATTTACAGTGTGAATTATGCCGCTTACAAACTTTAACGACTGTATCGTATTTAACAGTTTAAACAATCTTTCCGTGTTAACGCAGGAGCTGTTATGACTATTTCCAGGTGATAACGTTGGCAATAAGCAGGAGCTGATGTGAATGCAGTTGACGTTATATCTACAGCTCTGCACTTACATTAGCTCCCACTTAAAGTAACCATTCCATAGCAAACATATTTGCAGTATCCACTTTGCTGTCATTGTCTCGGATAGTGTGTGAACATTGGTTCGTATGCCATTTAGAGAGAGATCAAAGTTGATGTTGTTAACATCAAACAGGAGCTGATGTGAACGCAGTTGATGAAGTATTGTTGACAATATGCGTTCACATAAACACCCGTCTGAAGCAACCGTTAATACTTTCTATGCATTGCATTCAGATTTCAGCAAATTCCCAATTGCGATTGTTTAATATAAAATGTTTATTGGCTGTAGTAGTGGTACCACAAGAATTGGTTGATATCTTTCTAAATTCGAGCAATATAGTGATTCAATTCGGGTTGTGAATTGGAGAGGGCGTTTCCAGCTTTTTTTGCTACAATTTGGACACTTGATATCACTTTCCTGTTATTTTATTTTATTGTTTTTCTTTTTAATTTTATTTTCTTTTGGTAATGTTAATCCAAACTGAAAAGAAGACCTATTGGTCTAAACCCCTCCCAGTAGCAACTGTAGTCAGTTGCCCAAATACCTGGGGTTGTTATGTAATCGGCTGTGAGGTATGGTTGGGCTGGCTGTTTCCTGCATGACGGCACTTTGACCATTCATCGATACAGAAAGATCTGCATGGGCGCACTGCCCATTATTAATGAAAAACAGTATTAGGCGTTCCAGATAGGATTAATAAATGATGATAAAAATCAGAATTGATAATTGGAAAATAGCACATCGTTGATAACTGTACATAAAATTTTCCTTTTAATTCGAGAAAAAAATTGTAGGCCTGCAGTTAGTCAAATGAATAGTGCACCCAATGCAGGTTTTCTTTATATTTTATATTGACTTAAAATGGGAGTTTTGCAAGATTTTCTATTCGAATTTGTAGATTTTCGTGACATTTTGATGTTCAATAAATTAGCAATTGTGTCGAATCAGAGTGTCTAATCCACCGATAAAATATAAATTTATGTTCGAAAAAGTTTGCGAAGAAATGTTTTCTCTAACAATAATTTGCAAGAATTGTAGATATATAATATATGGATTAAGTTTTTCCTAATTTTAGTGACTAAAATGGTCGTAAAAGTTGAAACCACCTTAGTCCTTTCTACCAGTACTGTTTACAGATATATTTTCACTGAAGCATTTGACATAAATACCCTGTTAACAAATGGGTTTAGCGACATCTCAGCTTATCATTTGTATGTCACTAAAATTGCGTTTAAAATACAAGAAATCCACTCACCGAAGGGTCGGTTTATTATCAGAGTCCGATGTGAACATTTTGTTCCGCCACTTCCCCTAAAAACGAAAAGGAACCACACTCGTTATAAAAATCATTACCCATTATACATCCGTAAACACAGTTATATAAAATTTAGAACGGGACATATACAGACAGTAAACATAAAGATGCATTACATTTTTCCTGGTTGAAATAGATTATCATTCCCAGCACGATAGTGCCTTTAAATATATCCACCAATGTTTACAAACAAATTGTTTACCTTTAACTGGTCCTTAAAGTTGACTTAGTACTCAGTTCCTTAACTCGTTGTCTTATGTGTTTTTTTCCGGAAAGTTTATCCTTATACGTCCTTATATACGATTTAAAGTCAGGTATGATTTAATATTAAAGATGCTCAATCGCGGCTAGCTTCTATGCTATGGGGCCGCACTTTAAAACGCCATGAATGTGAATGCACGACTCTGTAGGGCCTAACTGAATGCCGAATGAATGCGTGTTAAAAGTTTTAAGAGAAGGCCGCAACAATAGGGGCTTTCAAGCCGATTTAATAAGTGCAGAGAAGTCACGCCCCGCTTCAAGGTACAATTGCAATTCGCCAGGTAGCCAACAAGCTACTTTTATGAGCATACATTCTTTCGCAAATGGCTTGGTAAACAATAGCGTTGATTAAAGAATTGTCACTGACGCGTTTATTAGTGAATTGGATGCAAATACATTGCTCATTACCATCAGTGACATTCAGAAAGTGACAATTTAGCTCCTGATAATCTAGATATTTTACTAAGATTGTTCAGTGTTTTGATAAAAAGAAAATATTTGCGCCACTTGAACTAACTGGTCAAAAGAATTTATTTTTTTTATTTCGTGTGCGTCATTTACGTATCTTATTCGATTAAAACTATGAAATAGGGAATTGTTGGATCAAATTTTAAAAGCAAACGAATAAAAATATTCAAAATGTTCTAAAATTTGGGGTCTAGCTTCTGTGGTCAGTAAGCATGTCCACAGGTATGTAGTGTAAGACGCAAACCAGTCAATCGGTTGAATAATTCTATAGAAACTAGAAACTAGCAATAAGAGGATTCCGAGAATTCCTAGAACCGTTGAGCCGTGACCGCCCGATGCAGGTATTGTAACATCAAAACGCACAGGGGCCGGGAGGGGAGGGAGGGGCGCCCGTGTATTCGCGTATTGGCGGCATCAAGAATGCCCTGTCTTGCTTGTTTATTTATAACCTGACTTTCAATGACACAGACACGGTGTACCCCAATACACGGTGGATAGATATGAAAGGTAAAAAATAAGGTCACCGTGACCTTATTTCGCAATTTACTTGGTTACTAATTTGAATGCAAAAACGTATTTCATTCTTTCGTCATTTAAGACGAATCATTTGCTATTAGTGACGGATATGAATGTTAAAATATATTTAATCATCCTTTTAAAAAGATGTCACGATGACCTGCCTTCCAGAGTGCATTTTTACTTTGACGTGTTCACATCCATAAAAAAATGAATTCAATGTCACATTGACCAACTTCAAAATGATTAGTACAATTATTTTTACGATAAATTTATAGTAATCAATCAGGTCTTGCTGACCCTAATTTCTGAATGACACGGAGCTCCTGACAAGGTTGACAACTTGACATTCGGAGTGTTGTCTAGTGAAAGCGGGTGGACGCATTGGACCATCCCGCCATATCTTTTTTTTTCATTCAGATTTTGAGGAATTTCCCTTATTTTTTTACTGTTTTTTTTTTCAATTTCTTCAGGAAATTGTGTGGTACCAACTACTCGGAACTAAATTTTGAAGAAGATTTTTCCTATCAGGATAATCTGCCTTCTGTTTCAAATGCGAGGGGCGCCACTATGCAGCAGTTGACCATGAACCGTAATTAAAATTGTTACGTTGCGAAAACATCCAGCAAACTATTTGCCGTCAATGCATCTTGATTAGGTCCTGTATAGAGATAGAACCAGTGAACCGGGACAAGGGCTGTTAATAGGTGGGGATGAAGGCTTGTAAGATAACAAGAGGTGGGCAGGGGAATGAATTAATAAATAGCAAGGGACATGTAAGAAGAGGAATGAAAGAGCTGTTGGGGCCGCAGGCTTGACTACTGAAGTAGGTGTCTGACATTCTGGGAGTCAACATGGTAATTTCCAAATGTGACGAAATTGAATTTAATATTTATGTAGTTATCCATACCCCGCTTAATAGATCTTCTGTATTGATTGTTTATGCTGGCACATTTTAAATGCGAGTGATCAGATTATACAATGATTGACTTTGAAGATAAAGGGCCATTCATGTTAATGTATTATCCATGCATACATATTTTTTGCGAATTTTGACATTTTTTTGTTTGGTAGACTGCTTTATCAAACGTACTAAACCAAGCGCAAACCTATATACACATTTCTGGCTGGTTCTAATTTTACAACTTCCTCTGACAGGAAATTTTTGTTGACATAGGATGGCATGGGAAGTAGAGTAGGGCGACCGTCGCCGGCAGAACTCTTTAATTAGTCGCCAACATACAGATGTGAACCATTCCACAGCATGAAACTCTTATCAGTTTTGGAACAATATAATTACACACTGAGCCTTTTCTGTGCTTCAGTAACACAGCATTGAACATTTTCTCTAAATATTCTCAAACGAGCTGCATTTTGGGCCCTGCCCGAATTTCATGTTGGGCCAAAGGGACTATTACCCTGTATTTGGCCCCAGTGTTGCATCTTCAGCGCTTGTCAGTAATTTGCCAGGTCGTGGGGACGATGACTCGAAAAAGAAAAAAAAAAGCTGCCCCGTTTTTTAAGGACCAAGTTATTTTTTTTCTGATTGTCGCACTTTGAAAACCCTATCAGTACAATGAAATCCGAATGATGATACAATGTTGATAAAAAAAATGTATTGCAAGATTTTAGTACTTTGCTTATTCTTGTTTCGGACTAGTTTTTCCAGTTTACGATTTCATTCCTTGAAAGAATACAACCTCATTGGCGGATCCAGGATTTCCCG
>JBCAUI010544049.1:0-10683 GCA_038406195.1 Haplosyllis anthogorgicola
TGACAGAAGTGCCTAAAATGCTTTTTGATCCCGAACTAAAGATATTAAAAGCATGGATTCCCTTAAATTTTCAAAATGACGGACCCGTACATTTTCATTGGTTCAGATGCAATTCAACTAGTCCACCTTCTTCAAATTTGTTTTCATGAGTAATTGGGTAAATTTCTGCTATTTTCTGCTGATATTATTTGGTGGTCGAATCAGAATAGTGAGGCGTAAATTTGACTGGTCTGTTGTCTCACGGATTACTGGACCACGGACTAAGGTAAATCCTGTAAAAGTAGGGCAAAAAAGAAGAATGAGTAAGGGAATTCTTTTTTTCGGCTCGAATAAAAAAAGCCTGTTCCTCTTAAAAGTGTTTCATGTTTTGAAAAGTGCTTCATGCTTTGAAAAGTGTTTCATGTTTTGAAAAGTGCTTCATGCTTTGAAAAGTGTTTCATGTTTTGAAAAGTGTGTCATGTTTTGACAGGATTAGAGAAACTACAGTTGTTGACAAAACTGTCCTTAAGAACCAAACCCTTCTGCCTAGCAGTCGGCAAAGACTGGACTCTTACACCCAGTAAGACAGACCTGAGAGAGATCTACACCGATCTGAGTTGGACCCGTAAACACAGGAAGGCATACAACGTGGAACAACAGGATCTAAAGAATATAACACAAACACTGAGTGAAGAACAACTGGGGGAAGATGGACCAGTTAGGATCCTTGTTAAAGGTATGCTTCCTTTTGTCCTGGTTGGTTTTGGCATTATGAAGTTGCTGCAGCTCAGAATAATAAAGTCTTCAGCAATGTTAACAATTTATTTACTTGAGTCCAACGAATCCTAAGTCAAACTTGTACTAGTAAAACTGCTGTGATTGTTCCTAACTGACTTGCAAATTGACAGACAGTATTTTTTGTAGTTATTTCAGTCAATGAACACGTGCCATGCAGGAGGGGATCCAGAAATCCTTGTTGGAGGTGTCGCCCCGACACCTTCATCTGCTTAGAGGGGGCGCCTTTTAATATTTTCCATCAGAATATCAACAATGCAGTAGAATCTGCCGTCTTGCTGCACGTTTTTGAGTCATAGAAAATAAAGAGTAAACTGTGAAATTATACTAAATGTAATCAATTAATGAATAGTCACAGCCATTAATTTCGGTTTTGATTATTGCCCATTTTGTTCAAAATTGAACGTGAAATAAGGGTTTGAATTTGACTGGTCTACTGCATAGACGATATTACACTGCTCCAAAACCCTATGAAAGAATGTTGGGCCGTTGGAGGGGGTGTGCAACGGGGTCGCCCCCTTGGATCCGCCAATACCCTGCCAATGCTTTATTTGTAGACAAAAAACTTTGTTACTTACATATGATGCACGTATTCAATGGATAACGTGATAACGCTTTTCCTTTGCAGGCAAAGGTGGAATCGGCAAATCCACGGCATTGAAACATCTGGCAATTAGTTGGGCAGATGGAACTGTGGAGGAACTCAATAATTTCCACTTCATCTTCCATATTTCTCTCAAACACGTGAAAGACAACAGTCCCATAGAAAACATCATCGTAGCACAACACAGTGGTCTGAAGGCTAACAAAGTAAAACCAGCTGAAATCAAGTCCATTCTGGAGGGAGATACAGACAGTAAAGTGTTACTGTTAATAGATGGACACGATGAGTATAAAACTGGACGAAACACTGAAATTGATGACGCCATCAAGAAAGAGAGTTTGTGGAACTGTTGGGTGATTCTGACGTCACGAGAAACAGGGGAAATGAGAATAATCCAAGATTATATGGATGCTGAGGCTGAAATACATGGATTTGATAAGGACAATATAGAAATTTACATCACGAAAGCGCTTGGAAGTAAGAAATCTACAGACCTATTGTTTCAGCAGGCGGTGAGCACTGGTTTGTGCGAGATGTACTCGGGCGCTTTGTATTTCATGGCTCACTCCATCCTGACTATCCCAATTCTTCTGAATATGATTTGCGTCTTATTTTTGTGCAACAAAACTCTACAAAGAATGGAATTATGCAGGCTATAGAGGACAGATGTATGGATAGAGAAGCCATCAGAGCAAAAGGACAGAAAGCTGTAGATGATGTGAAACAAGTTTTGCTGAACCTGGGAAAACTGGCCTGGGAAGCATTGAATGATCCAGGAAAAAGGCTCATCTTCGACAAGGTAAGATAAATTAATACCGTAAATGTCTGAAATAAGTCGCACGCGTTTAGCACCAATTTTCAGGGGTTCTGCTTATTTATAAAATGCCTTTAACAGTTAGAATTATGCTGTCAGTTAACAAATTTGCTGTGAAAAAAGTATTTAGGGAACATTGAAAAGACAGTCATGTTTGGGCAATAAATGCAACTGAATTGTACAAAATATAATTTGCAATATTTCATGAACAAAAAGTTTGTATGTTACGAAGTCAAAATATTCTGTAAATCTGCGTCAAAAGTTCCTTAAATCAGCTGATAAAAATTATATGTGTAGCAGGCAAAGAAGCTCTAGAACTCGCGTTACTGTTCACTACATATGTAATACTTTCAGGAAGAGGTTATACGTGTAGCAGGCAAAGAAGCTCTAGAACTCGGGTTACTGTTCACTACATATATTATACTTTCAGGAAGAGGTTATACGTGTAGCTGGCAAAGAAGCTCTAGAACTCGGGTTGCTGTTCGGAACAGAAAGGATGTCGATGCAGGAAGAGGAAACAGACGTTCTGTGTTTTCCACACTTACTACTGCAGGAGTTTGCAGCTGCAAAACACGTCACCGGATTGAACAAGGTGAGGGCGATTGAAATTTTAAACATCCCTGAGCTACCTTTTACAGCCTAATATAATAATGGGCGGTTTTGAAATAAATATTCTGCCAGGTCTACCAGTTTATGCAGAAAATTCATCTCACACCTTTCAGCCAGTTGCATATGTGGGTCTGTAGGGTGCCTATAAAAGCATTTCCACAGCAAAATTCAGTGCTTTCAGTTCTGCCTCTCCATGAGTGAGGTTCTCTTCAGGCATACAGTGCATAATCTATGTCCATAATTTAAATGACCCATGTTGCTCTGACCGCCAACTTGTAAATGAGCTGAGATACGACCCTTTTTACCCTTTATTGATAGGAGGTCAGGTTTAAGGTGGAGAGAAAATAGTTTTCATTCGGTTTATATTATTTGATTCACAGGCAGAACTACAGAAGTTGTTTCCGTCTTGGAAGTCGCTGCTAGAACACAAAGAGGTCATCAAGTTCGCATGCGGGATGTCACGTCTTGTGGTGGAACTAGTTTACGACAGATTTACAGCTCATCTCATTCAGAAAGGTCTGTACAACTCAGCGAATGACCTTGCTTTCCTTGAATATGTAATTCAAGAAACTGGTGACCCGTTTCACAATAAGTACGTACTTGATCTATCTACAAAAAATGCAGGTGACTTGAAAGGCGACATAGTCACTAGGGTAGTCGATCATAAGTATAGGAGTGGACCATCTTTGGCTAGTACAAAAGGGTTTGTGGAAAGCAGAGTTTATCTATTTAGTTCAGCTGTAATGTATCGGGTAAATGAAGCCACCAAAGAATCTCCGGCCAGGTATTCACTAATGCAGGGTTGTGTAGAGGATGTAATAAAACTGTTAGAGGAAGTATATAAACACCACCCCGTTTTCATCACAAAGTTTGATAGTGATGCTATTAGTTTCCATGGTGATTCGTACAACATTGGCAAAACAACGACTGAATCGCGGATATCCGAGTCCGATGCTCCAGATCTTAGAAATGTAAAGAAGATCTTACAAGAAGTCAGGAAGCATCAACAAGTCATTATAACACGGATAAAATGTGACAACCTACAAGTTTATCAGTCAGAGGAGGATGGTGCGTTATTGAACGATAAAATCCCATTACAAAGAGGTAAAATCCCACTGGATGAAGTATCACGCTGCCGATCCAACAAAGAAGAGAAGAGTTGTAGACTCATGGCAGAATTCGAAGCTCGTTCTGATGAAAGACTTAAAAAAATACTCAGCCTGATACGTGATATCCAGCGATACGATAAAGTCGAGATCGTTACAATGAAGATAACAAATGTTGACCATGGTGATGAGGTCAGCAAACTCATATTTAACATAAAAGTGTCCAGAAGCGCAACATCAATCACGATTGCGTCCTGTAAGTTTCCAGCCTCTGTTCATAAACACATCGCACAACAACTTCATGGATGCGATAAACTAGAGAAACTCTCTCTGCACTACACATCAGATGTACCGACAGAGCTCGTTGGAGCTCTGCAGACAATGACGTCACTCAAGGAACTGGATTTGTCTCTAGATAAGACGTCACGTGTACAAGTATACCCAGCATGGGACTCAGAGAACAGTGATTTGTTTTGGGCTGAGATAAAAGTTGGTGGTAATCAAGAACTCCTGTACTTACTGAGGCTGATACGTGACATTAAGAGAAATCACGAGATATCAATACTCGAAGTAGAAATAAGCAATGTAATAACTACAAATAATAATGATGAAGAAGAAATCACAAGACTGATCTTAGATACCACAAAATTGTGCAGAAACGCCACATCCATCGTGATAAAGTCCTGTGTCTTTTCAGCCTCTGTTCACAAAAACATCGCCTATCAACTTCATAGATGCCGCAAACTTAAAGACCTCTCTCTGCACTACACATCTGGAGTACCAGCGGATATAACCCTTGCTTTGAAGAAAATGATGTTACTCGGGGAACTCTCTCTGCTATTTCCACGGAACGAACTGCGTGTGTCCTTGAGCAACATGACGCTGACAGTGAAGTCAATGTTCTCGCGTGTACAACTCTGGCTGTCACAGAATCAAAGTTACGTGGACAAAGAGCTCGTTGAACTACTGACTCTATTTAACAGATTACAGAAACAAAAACAGTTTTCTATCTCAAACATATCCTTGTGTTATGTAACCATCAGCAGCACTGAGGGCGTGAGACTATTACTCGAGACTGCACGACTGAACAGAAATGTTACAGACATTGAAATACATTCTTGTGATTTACCGTCGTCAATGTACAAGGAGCTGATCAGCAGTGAGAAAACAAAGGGGCTAACAATAAGTGGCACACGTAACATTCCGGTGAGTGAAGTACTCAGCACTATGACGTCACTCAATATCCTCGGCAAGACAAGATGTTTCATGACGTCAGAGGAACTAATTCTGTCCCGCAACGGCCAACTAGCTACGATGATTCTCTGGCCGAACATCCTGACAAACTGTCTGTCTGAGCTGATGAAAACCACATTTCCTTCCCTGGAGAAACTTTATCTAGATAACACTGATTTGACTGAGGCTGATATTGTGAGTCTTTCAGAAGCTGTAGAAAGCAACAAACTGCCTAAGCTGAAGAAGCTGAGACTAACACAGAATACTCTGACAAACTGTCCGCCTAAGCTGATGAAAACCACATTTCCATGTCTGGAGGAACTATATCTAGAGAACACTGGTTTAGCTGAGGCTGATATTACGAGTCTTACTGAGACTGTAGAATATGGTAAACTACCTCGACTCCGTGATCTGGATCTCAAACACAATAATCTGAGAGGAATGGAGGCGGCTGTGGAGCGTCTTGTTTCAACCTGCGTCACGCGCCGAGCAGAAGGAGATCTGTTGATATGGCTCCGGAGCAGTTATCTGTCTGATGAGTTTGCTGAGAGAATGAAATCACTTTGTCGAGGATCAAAGGTTTCGATAAGATTCTAGTTCTAAGAATCACAAGAATCTTACATCGACAGCTTTGTCATTAAACTTTAAAAGACAAACTCTGCATGTTCAACATGACATGTGACAGAATAGCTTGTTAATATAAACATTCAAAAACAGACAAAACGTGCAAAATATAAACTGGATTTATGTCACGTCAAGGTGCTGCCCCGTCAGGGTGACAGACGCATCAGAAACTAATGTCCATTACGTCAGCATATCACCTCAAGACATTCACCCTGTCATTGAATGAATTTATGCATAATTCGTATTACAATATCCACGAAATGTGCACATGTCACCATTTTTGTCGCCGTGTTACAAAATAAAACCGTTTTTAAACAGAAACGTTGGAGTTGCGGTTCTTTTGTTGTTGCACACTCATAACATTTCAGTATCCATGGTGATATTTCAAAATCACAAAATATCGCAGTTTTCAGTATCGTTTCCTGCACGATGTGGTACAGGTGTCCTCGCTTAGCTCGAACCTCGAAGAAAAAGTTCGAGGTAAACGGAGTTCGACCTATCAGATAAATGTAGTGCCGAGTTAATAGCCAATGTGTATTTTCAAAAGTTCGACCAAAACGGTTGTTCGAGTTAACAGTGGTCTAGCTAAGCGGGGAGACCTGTACTTCTGAATAATCAGCTCTTCCACGCGGAGGATTCTAAGATGTATACATTTTGTAACTTGCAAAATGAATCAGTCGAAGTTTTTCCTAATTCATGTCCTGCCTAATCTGCCTAATCTGTCTGACTGCATTACCTATTTCTAGTTATTTATGTAATTCTTGTATGGTTCATTGCAACAAGTTGTGGTAAATATACTATTAATTGGTATATACCACTTAATATAGAGAATATCAATAATTTGTTAGTAATCAACATTTTGAAACATGTATACAAAAGCTAGTTATATTTCAAGAAACAGTTTAGTATCAATGTTGTAGCAATTAAACTGTCTGACAAATCAGGCAGGAGAATTAATTAGAAAAAGCCTCTAGTGTTTCATTTCCATTAGGATGCTTCTTCCTCCTAGATTTATTTCGTGTAGTTCCTAAAATTATCACAGACTGCGCCATTGCATGATCAATGTGATCACATCAATGTGTTTCTTTCTTTTATTATGCTCCTTAACACCTTCCAAAATAGTCCAGTTGATAGCATGCTGGCGTTCTAATATCTGTGTATTTTATGAAAATGTAAATAACTCAATATGATTTAGTTTTTATAAGCATTTATTTTTGTCATTACTGGGCAATTGAACACTGTATTGGCCAGAAATGTATTTATTTTTATTTATTTTTTGCCTATATTTTAGGCCTCCTTTATGGGAAATCCTAGATCTGGGTATAGAATAGATCAGATCCAAATTACGTGCATTCAACAAGGTATGTAGACATGTTGAATGGACCAGGTCCACATTACATTTCTAAGTTAATGCAAGGAACACATTAACTGGTTTTAAAGTTTTTCTTTAAACCCATAAAAGCTGAAGCATTATTTTTGTTCCAAAAATGAGAAATAAATACTTTTTAATCAGTATGCATCGGGCATCGAACCATGACTGTGTATCTTGTATTTGTGTCACAGTCCAATGCTCTACCAACTGAGCTAGCAAGGAACACATTAACAGGCCATAAAGTTTCTCCTTAAACCCATGAAAGTGGAAGTGTTATTTTAGTTCCAAGCAAAAGTACGGAAAGAGCCACCTCCTAAGGAAAAGCTGTAGGAGTACGGGGCATCCGAATGTCTTTTTGGACAAATCCTGAAATTCCTATTTGTTTTGAAACAATAACAAACATGGAATTCTTTTGTTTCCTCTTTTGTTCTACACATTATAAAGGTAATAGTAATTTCAGGATTTGGTTTGTAATATCTAGAGATATATGGGATAACTTACAAACACTGATACAAAAGCTTACCTGTCAACAAGTAGCCTTAAATTTGAGAAAAATTGCACTAAATCAAAAAGTAGAAAACATGTAAATGTGGCAAATTAAATTGTAATGGTTGTAAAAACCAACATTGTGTAGAAACCGATGCGCGGAAACAAAACCGAACATATAAGAAATCCAAAATGAAAGAAACTTTATTAAAAATGTAGAGTACAAGCAAGCAGTAAAATCTAGAAATGCAAAATATACAATTGTACATGGTATGAAAATGCATAGACTGAATGCAGAAGACACCGTATAGATTATAACATGTAATGTAAACACCATCGATGTACGTGTAAATCTATTTTTCCAGTGGACCCTGTGACAAGAGTAAAAAGAAGTAAAACATTTATTAAAATACAAAAAAATGTGATGACATTTCTTTCTAATTTAGCAGAATTGTACCTCGAATAATATTACTTGATTACACTACGTTTTTTTTTTAAATTACAACTTTCTTGTTTCGTCTACAACTCAGTTATTTTATGCTCTAAATTGTGCCACACACACACACATTACAATACACAAATGCTCACACACAAATTCACAAACACACACGCACACTCACAGTCAATAGCGGATGCAATGCCCGAAATTCAGCTTCTGAAATTCATATCAATTTGGAAAAGAAACACCAAAAGAGAGAACAAAAGAATTCCATGCCATGCTTTTAGTATATATCCTCTCAAAACGTGGTGAAAAATAATAAATGTGTAGAAAATTTCCACAAAAATCTCGAAGAAATACCAGCCGTGATTTTGAAACATACGTGAGGACGTTATGATGTCCTGGATCATTATCCACTGTACACTGAGGACATCTATCGTATTCCACAATCGCAAACTGCTCGAATCCCTGGCTTTACCATCGTTTTTGTTGTAGTGTATTTAGAACAAAATAGCGCAACTCTGACAATTAGTTTCATTTCAGGAGAGTAGAATATCACACTGTGGTAAAAGCCTCTATTATGTCCGAAAATTGAAGGATGAAATCTTATTCAATTCTGTTGTAGAGAAATCACGAGAGCTGCTTTCGATACTTGCATTCGAAATCATCGAAACTTTTTGAGAAAATTCGATTACCGGAAGATAAAGATTCGATTAATCGGATTTCTCGAACAATCAGAGATGGAAATCTTCTGGTTTCAGCTGAAATTCCTTAATGTTAATGTTAATTACAAATTGTAACACAGCTTTATGTACGATATATAATAGAAATAGTTTCAAATAAAGTAATAATTTGCTGTGAAAAATGATGTGGTGACCCATTCTTTAATTGAGTTTTAAACTACGAGTAAAAAATCCGAATAATTCCGATAACGAAAGTAAAAATTAATTCGGTAATCGAAAGACAGGGCGGACTTTCGATGACAGCTCTAGAAATCACTAGCATTGTTTAAGCAGGAGGATGCATAAAATTTACTGTGGTAAAGAAATGATGTAACAGGACAAGTAACTTTTATTTCTATGTCGTTCTGAAAATGGAAACTTTTTTTTTCTTCATTGGTCCCGGAAAATATAGCACAATTTGTAATCTGCCACACAGACACAGATGTAGAACCAGCTCAATGACAAGCTCGGGGAAACAAATCAAGAAATTCCTACTAAAAATTTAGAGCCAAAATTCAAAAACACAGTGTGGAGTTCTTTTGTTTCCTCTTATGTTCTGTACCCTTAACTCTTAAAAGGAATTTCTTGATTTGTTATGTCTGTGCAACATTTTGAACGAACGTTTTTCAAAATAATCCCCATAGTTTCAATACGGAAGGGTAGAGCTACTTATTTCCTTAAACGAAAATCTCTTCAATATCTGAAAACAACAGCCTAGTGCATAGAATGTAAACCAAATTAAGTTATTTTTGTACATTTGCAATATTTGGTTGCATCAATTTAGTCTGGATTCAAAACATTGAATGTGTTCAGTAGAGAACCCGCACCTCTTAATTTTAAACTAGAGAAAAGATGATAGGCCTCATGGAACCACGAGTACTGCGCGACATAGAGCCCCTCTCCCTATCCCCTCTCCTCTCCCGGGCAAATTTCTGGATGCGCTCTTGCAGTACGGAAACCAAACACTAGAACTCAGTACACGGAATTCGTATCAGAAGTTTAACAATAACGCATCAAAAGCAATGTGAAGTTCTTTCGGTCTCCTTTGTTCTCTTCGTTTTCAAAATGATACGATTTCTGTGTACTGCAATTTTTAATGCATTTTTCTAATCGCACAAATTCAGCACTTTTGTATTTCAATATTCTGACTTCACGAAATTCCTATCAATTTGGAAACGTAGAGAACAAAGAGAGAACAAGAGAATTCTACGCTGTGCCTTTGGTGCGCTATTGTTCAAAACTTATAGGAATTTCATCCTCTAAAAGATAACCGGATTCAATTGTATGATTTTTATTTAAAATGTTTGCTTTATTCAAACAAAGCAATTTGAGTTTACAGCACAAACTGGGGGTGAGGGGTGCTGATGCACTAAAGTACAGAGGGAGTTCGTCTTCATATGACGCTTGGTTAGTTAAGTTGGTACATTCTGGGAATCTGGGAATGCCCGGCTTAGAGTGGCGGACAGAGATCTGAGCACCGCCCCCTCCCCCCCCCCCCCCCGGATTTTGGGAAAATACATTTCTGGCCATTTCAGACACTTTCTGGAAAAAAGTAAAATTTCCCTTTGTTTTGGTGTTGGGACTTAAAATTTTGGCGAGTGATTGATTGTACGAGACGGGATTTATTGCTACCCTGCACCAGCTTTGTATTCCTTGAATATCTCGTTAACCCCTTTTCCACATGAGGCCATGTTTTGGCATGTAACGGGGGACCGCATGCATATTGATACGGCTTCTATTTACAATATTTCAACTCCGGGGTGATTATTTGACAAAATTCCAAGCAGATGTCAGGCTGATTTGTTTTGGTGCCCTGATTCCTTGTTTCAAGCATCTGGGGTCACAGATCAGTGCTCAGAATAGTACACAATGGAACAATAAAGATCCAATGTTCATGATG
>JBCAUI010544060.1:0-10681 GCA_038406195.1 Haplosyllis anthogorgicola
CCCCCCCCTCCCTCCCCTTGGATCCACCAATGTACCAAGTCTGATCGCAGATTACAAAATGTACTTTTATTTATGAGCATCTGGCAACACAGAAATAAGAACTCGGATAGCCCACTTTAATTTGCAGAAAGCAAATTAACATATTTTAACATTTGAGGGACAAAACTAAAGGGTGTTTTTCCCTAATTCTTTTGTCGGTCTTGGCAGAATAAGCAGATTAGCCAGATTTGGCAGATAAGGCAGATTAGGCAGGGAAATTTAGATGAGTTTTGGTGTAAATCTGAAAATAGACACTTGAAAAGACTACATTCAGTCCTGAACTGAAATTAGTCATGGACTACTAATGAAAATAGTATAAATTCCCTGTCAAATCTGTCTAATTTAGCAGGGGAAAGAATTATGAAAAACCTAAAATATGTTTCTCTGATTGTTATAACCGAGTCAAAAAATTACCCTATTAGATCTATTCTTTATAAATAGAAAAAGGTATGAATTATGCATAGTTATTGCCACACGTTTTTTAGCATGACTACACAGCTAACGCTCAGGCACCTAATAGTGAACACTTTTTCGTAGTATTTTCCCATTACATAGCATCTAAAATGACATAAATATCTTATATTGTAATTAAGGAAACTGCACTACTTATCCAAGTCACAAGTCAGCTTTAGATTCCTTTAGATTGGAATGATATTCTCCTTTTCCTAGTAGTCTAACAGTCCTCGTCACACACTTGTGTGAGTGCGATCTCAGATTCAAGCTAAATATCTCAATATCAACACAAACAGCTCAATTTGAATAAACTGCGTCTGTTGAGAACAGACGTGCGGAAGAGTTAGCGTTTATTATTGGTGGTCAAAGCTTTCCATTTGTCCAATAAAATGCGTTTATTCATAGTTGAGGCAATTCTCGCACTGCATACCGCCCATTATTGAAACTTTAGTGTTTTTTTTAACTTAGGTCATCTATTTTTGCTTACCTAACTAGAAAAGAAAATTCATTCTATTATTTCGGTAAGTTTTCCGATCATGTAAAAATAACTAATAATTAGTAGTAGTAGTCCTTATGAAACTGGGAATAGTACGGAATTTCTTTCCCAACTAAAACAAAAATTAGATGAGAATATGCTCTTATTGCAGTTGTCACTATGACAACGACAGGTCTACTAGAAGCTGCAGATAAACTAAATGAATCTGAAGTGACAGATACGACTAGTGACTTCCACCACCAGGGGGACGTGACGACCGCAGCTCCCGTCACTCACTTGCAGCTCACTCAACAGGTAAGACCTACCGTTTTGATAATTTGGTTTACATTTCACCGTTACAAAACACTCAATATATTTGAAACTCCATGGGGATTTCGCACTAGAAGATGCTGCCCTCTACACATCAGGGGTATGATACGTCAAGTAACACTTCCCATTGCCATTTTTTTAATCTGGCTTAACTACTCTTCAGACAAGAGCAAAGACAATTACACAATTTAACACTGACTACTTCTAGTCAGTATTAACTGGTTTTATTTTCCTTTCTTCTTTTCTGTAAAGAATTTAATTATTGAATGGAAATATGTGCATACCGACAATCTTTAACTCCTTTAGATCCGTATGTACCCAAGGGATTTTCTATTTTTGCACATATTTCCACGATTAAGCCAGATAAAAAAATGGCAAGGGGAAGTGTTACTTGAGTTATCACACCCCTGAGCTTAGGTTTTCAATCCCAAGGATGACATTTCTATAAGGTTTGGAATAATAGCACATCAAAAGGTCAGCGTGGAGTTCTTCTGTTATGTACAAGATTCATGAAATTCAAATCATGAAATTCTATTCAGTTTTGGAACAATCGCACATTAAAAGTACAGCATGGAACTCCTGTGTTTTCTCTTTTGTCCTGTATGTTCCGAAATCTATAGGAATTTCTTGATTTGTCATTCACATTATTTGTATTATTACTGAAATATCTAAATTTAAAAAGTGCAGGTATAATACACTATTTGCATTTTGATCATGTCCACGAAAGATTGTTTTTTTATCTGTCGGTCCATGTTTTTAACTTACATTGTCCTGTCAAAAGAACACAAGATCATTTCTATTGTTTGCAGGCAATGTAGTATATGCGTTTTATATCTGTCAAAATGACTGCATAAACTGAAATTTATATCAGTTTGGGAACAATAGCTTGTGAAAAGCACAGCGTGAAATTCTTTTGTTCTATCTGTACGTGTCCAAAATGATAGGAATATCAGTAACTGTTTGAGGGATAATATCTTGCTTAATGGAGCTTGATTTATAGAATTTATGAGTAATGTTCTGTAGACATTTCCTGATGTCATGTCAACATTTCTGCACTGCTTTCATATCTAATATTTCATCACTGGTGCAAGTCTACAGGCAATGATTAATGTGAGTGGAAAGAAGTACAGGCGCAGCACCCGTTGACACTTTATCAATTCATCATTTGACGCAACAACAGAGGCTATTAGCGACGATAAGCACCACGTTCCTACGTCACTTTATGCGTCTGAGAAGGTGTGATCCATAAAATTGTACATAAAATTTCCTAACATACAATTTGAATTGCAATGATGAAATGAAAATAAAATCAATATTAATCAGAAATATTAAACAGAAAATTTCATTGTGGTAATGTGATCTTGCGAACCAATGTTAAAAGTGATAATTATTTTTTTTCAAAACAAAAAAAAATAACAAAAAAAAAGGATTGGATATGTAGGGTGTGAACCAAGGCCTCTGGCTTGGAAGCCCTACATGCTATCTACTGGACTAATTTGCCTTGTGCAAGCAGGTGTGAAACTTTAATTGATCACATTGCTTTGCAAGTGGGTATGTGTTAGATTGTTTTACTGGCAGTTAATATCCCTGCCACCAAAGAAATTAATTGCTTGGTGGTCTTTATCTGGCCTTACAGGGAAGATAACTAAATTCAAATACAGATTCATACATATGTTTATTTTTATTTTAAATTAATATTTCATTTGAGAAATAGTACAACAGGCGACAGCTGGTGTAAATTATCAATGTTCTCATAAGAAAATTAATTCGTATTAATAGTGGCACTATGGTGATGAAATCCCTATCAGTTTTGGAAGAACAGGGCGGAGAGCACAAAGTGGGGTTTTTCCTTACGTTTTTAATTTTCAAGAGCTGTTAAAGTGCTTAAACTCACTATTAGATTTCCACCTACAATACATTACCCCTGGATTTTCCCAATAGATGGATACGAAGCTTTCACTATTGACCTTAAACTGCTTAAATATCACTCATTAGTCCCTCAATACAGAGAATCAAATATTATCTGGAAGTCGCAGTCAATGTGACGGGGACCAAGTGTGTATTGCAACATCAAAAACCTCTATTACTGAAGTCCCTTTGTAATCCTGCAGTTGTGAAGTGAAAGGGCAAAATATGGGAGAAATGTTTATGTTTTCAGATATTTTACCTGGGTTGTAAATGTGTGTGTGTTAGGATTTCTCATTTACAAATTTGCAGTTTCTGTGAGTTTCTAAAATTATTTTCATTTTGCAACAATAGGATCCCACATAGTGTCCTTCATTTGAAGACCTATTGTTTCTAAAATACAGATATTTCATGTTGTGCATATTTAAAATTTAAATTTTGATTAAAGTTAATTTAAATTAAAGTTTTTTACCGTGTTAAACATTTTTATTTCTCCAATTTCATTTCAGTGGCCACCAGCAACCTTCTTTTGGTTCAATCTGTCATGTGACAGTCTGCAAACTACTGTTTATAGTCATACGCAAAGCCTCATCAGCTCGAATTATATCTCAGGTGGGACTGGAAATAAACTTAGGTAAACAATTTTTCAACTCTAAGAAGTAGAGCAGGATATTCATGCTGTTTTTTTACATGGCCAGACGGTTGACATCATATTCCGCTATCGAATACGTTCCATCTTTGAATGCGTGTTCCTGGAAACCTATTCTTGAGATAAATCAGTCTGAACGGATGACATTTTCATGAGTCCTGCTAGACAAAGGATGAAGAAGATTGTTTACATTTTTGGACATTCAAATCCTTTCCTATATGTAGAATAATATGATGTATTACATAGAAGGATATAGCTTCCTATTGTCTGCACTCTATACAAATCAAAATTTTGCATCACCAATGTGGTCAAATAACACAAAGTGGCAACATGTTTTCATTATCCTTCTTTCATATCACTAGTCAACAATTCTTTAATTGCTCAACGCCAAGAATGCGAACTTAGCTGTTTAAGCCCTTCAACACAAAATAACTGCACAAGGAGGGTTTTTCCTATTTCAATCTCTACTAAATCCACTTAATGTTCCACATGAACTGTCTGATTTTTAAACTGAATGCTGTCTCAAGACAAGACAGTTTGGGTCAATACTAATTTCAGTCCAATAATGGAATATTGTTCAGCACAATATTCAGTCCTTATGCCAAAAAATTACCAAGAAACTTACATTTAAATTGATTGCAATTCAAAGACAAAAGGTTAGCAATAGAGGAGGTCAACTGACATGACATTGTGATGTCATCAGTACACGGAATTTTTATCAGTTTCGAAACGTCTAGAACAAAAGAGAGGACATAAGAATTTCACGCTGGGCTTTTGATGCGCCATTGTTCCCAAACTGATACAAATTCCGTCTACTGTTAGTAGATTATGTAAACAAAATTAATAAGAAAAACCTAGAATGTGAGATTAGCGCTTCCTCATCGCAATAAAGGACAAGCGTTGAGCATTGTGAAAACGAGCTGAACATTCAAAATTCTGCACCAATAGTGCATCAAAAGCATGGTCTGAAATTCTTTTGTTCTCTTTTTTGTTCTCCAAAATCATATGAATTTCATGAGCTGAGCACACAAAATTCGTACTACAGTTATAACACATCACCCTATGGGAGCTCCATTATGTACCCTTATGTACTCGTGCATAATTGATACGATTTTTAGGTAGTAGATGAGATTGTCAAATTTTTGTAGGATCCGAATTCCCTGAATTACTAATTAATTACTAATTGGAATTAACATTTATTTTAAGTTGTTACAAAATAGATACTTCTTAGAAGTTTATTTTTAAATATTTATTCTTAGTAACTGAAACATGTCACCACCATAAAGTGATGATTTTATCATGTTTATTAGACATGTTATCCAATCAAAACAAAACATGTTATTATCTTACATTACATACAAGTCCAAAAAAGTCAACATTTTGGCATCGGAAGAAATTCTGTAAAGTCTTTGAAAATATAAAATTTACATTTTTTGTTTCAATAGAATTCGTAACTTAAATTTAAAAGAATGTATAAAAATTGTTTCAAATAGAATACCGAAAATTTTGAAAACGAGTGTTTGTTTTGAGTTTATTTGATAGAATTTATTTCTTAATAGGGCTTTTCGCGGGGAGCGGGGCCCCCGCGGGGAGCAAATTTTACAAGGTCCCCGTCACTAAAATTTGCCCCCGGTTCTCCGCCATACTTTGTAAATATTTTAACTCTGAGAAACTAGTGGAGTTATTTATGATGACATAAATCCAAGTAAAAATCGAATTTTCATCATTGAAATAAACAAAGTGAACGAAGTTACCGGCAACACAATGTGATTTTTTCACATTTTTAGTCATAATCAGTTGTAATAAGTTGAAATGAGTTGTAAAGTAATACACAGTGACGCACTGACGGGGAACCGGGGGGCGGGGGCGGGGAATACATGGCGGGGGACGGGGGGCAGGGCGGGGTGGGGAATACATGGTGGGGGACGGGGACTGATTTTTGCCCCCCGTGGAAGCCCTACTCTTATATGCCGGGATCCTGCGAGAATCTGAGAGATTATCTCACAGGTGACCCACACGCCATCTTTATCAGGATGTCATGATAAACATGGCGATTATCTTTCCCACCATTGGCGGAGAACCTGAAAAGATGCACGAGAAAGATGCGCAACGAGGGTGGATCTCCAGCCTGGTAATCGGTAAGTCCAGGCTGGTCTCCGGCCAATATTTCTTAACACCAGCAGTGTCAACGTGTAACAAACCCAGATTTCACAGAAAAATTAATTTGACAATTTTTTTATAAAACATTTACAGATTTTCCCCGATGAAACTGTGAATGAATGAGTACACTGAATTCAAGAATACTTTAGATACAATATTTTGCCTTCTATGCCCAACGTACAAATAATGACATACACGATCTACGCAAAGTGTACGAAGCTTTGTAACGAAAAAAACGCATGGTTTGCTTCAATCAAATTGTTTGAAATTCTTGTGCTATTAAAACAAAAGTCTGTCATGAATAAATTGTTCCAGGTTTGACATCAAAATGTGCGCAAAACCGGAAGAATTGCTATTCAATGGAGAACAATTGATACATGTATAGTACATCCAGAAACTTTTTATGGGGTGTTTTTTGCAGACAATTTGCCCCAAAATGCACCAATCCATCTGAAACTTTACACACATAAAGTTTCAACCTCACCTTAATGCGGTGTACAATGTCAAAAAGATTGGTTAAACTATTTTTAAGTGGGAGCGAAAAAATAATTTTTAAATGGGAGCAAATATCAGCAAAAGTTCCCCAAATACCTCCATTATCACCCACTTTTGGCAAAAATCCCATTGAAATACATTAAAAATCAATTTTCACCAATTTTGTTTAAATTTTGCCTCTAATCAAGATGTGGTACGATAAATACTTTGTGAAAGTTTTACAAAGAAATACCTAATATTTCAAAAGTTATCCCTAAAAAAGCACCTCGTACAAGATTTTTTGATGAACAATACTGCCAGGTGCGTTGCGGCCAAAAACACAGCGTGAATTTTTTTTGAAGAGAAAGTTAATTCATCTACAATACCTTAGTTGTGCTGAAAAAGTTTGGGACCCCGGGTGGGCCCCTCAGACAGCCTGAGGAATATTTATTTCTTTGTATATGCACATGCACTGAAATGTTTTTGTTTCCGTTGGATGTGAACAAACAGCCGTCACTAGATTCTATTGTTCGCAAATTGAATGACAAATTCTGAGTTTCAGAAGGTATTTTAAATAGTTTGATTTGACGTCATTGTCATTTATCATTGAACCCTAATATAACCAATAGTTGTTAGGAAATCCATGATTGCAATAATTATAATAAAAAATTCCCTCTTGAATCTTTTGGACCTGGGGCCAATGAAATGAAAACTGCAGCGACAAAAGGCATTGAACAAAACACTAGCAGGGCACGTTGTGACAAATTGCAACGAAGTTTGCATCCAGACTTTGCGAGTTTAACTTACATAATTTTACGCCAATGTACGTGATGATTTTAAGTCAGCTATGCTAACATTGTCAGAAAATGAGAAGGAGAAAATTCTTTAAATTATGAAACAATGAAGTTTCATGCCTTGCTTTTGTTTGAGTTAGAGAATTTCATGCTAAGCTTTGAATTTCTATTGTTTATATGTGAATTTCATCTTCTGATTGCACAGCATAGAATATTTTGGTTCCATAAATTTCCCAATTGGTAAGATTTTCCTCAACAGGTGAGATGAAATTACTACAGAGGTTAAGATTCATGTCACTATTAGAACAATGACACAAAAAGCACGGCATGGAACTTTGTGTTCTCTCTTTTGTTCTACGTTTCCAAAGTGATGGGAATTTCAGGAGTTGGAATCGAAGCCATTAGGCTTAAGTAAAATTTCCAACTGAGATAGAATCTGGTGACCTCATTTTGACACGTACAAAGTGACGTAAAACGAGTTACTTAGAACTAATGTCCTAGTATTGTAATGGATAACTACCAGTATTATGTACATCTGTACATTTCTTACATTATCTGTAGTATAAAGCCCCATTAGGTGTGTATCACAAAGAACTTCTCACAATATACAACTTAGGCTGGACTTCTCCACAATTTTATTAAACATAAATGCTCGGATTTTTTTGGAATAAATTCTTTAAAATCGTCAAAGGAGGTGAAAAACACTGCATGAGAGGTATGCTATTTATAAGAGAAGAGAAAAAACAATAGAGAAACACATAAAAATGCTGTTAATTTTGAAAAAAAAATAGAATTTCCCGTTTTGTTTTGAGCAAAGCACAGAACTTCTGTTGAAAAGTAAAACAATTTAGCTCAAGAGAAAGAAAAGAAAAGAATAATCACACAATGAAGTTTCAAAAGAGCAACAATAGTTTTATTCTAAAAGATAAATTTGTAAAAAACATTGGTTGTGAATTTTTAACTTTCCTCTCTTTTGGCTTTGTTAGACATAATTTTGAGAAGTCCAGCCTCACAATCTGTGAAAAAAACAATGATTCATAGTCATGAACCACTGTGAGTTTTCAGACTGATATTCATGAAAACAAAGTCAGCAAACCGTTCACCACAGTAAAAAAATGAACCTTTGACAACCTAAAGGCCACTTATCTAGTAACTTTATGTACATGTGGTTTGTGTTTTTAGTTCAAGTTGTTCAAAGATTAGGTTTTAAGTTGTGCATGTTACAAGAGGTTAAAAATATGGCTAAATTCTAAGTACTACCATCTATTTCAAGATTACTACACATTTTAAAAGAATTGATGTACCAGTTACAAATGTCCTCCATCATGTAACTGTATCTCAACTGTAATAATACTTTATTCGGAGACATGTATTGGTTTTGAGGAAATACATGTGTTTGGAAGTGATCCTGACTGCCTGTCTTCAAAGCAACCTGCCATCAATGTACTAATAGTGGTAGTGGCTAAGTTCACCCCAAAGATATTCCCAGTGAAGTTAGCATTAAAATCCAGGAAAAGAAATGGAAAAAGCAGGGAAATTTTTTTATTGAAATTCAGTTGTCAGAATTCACTAGGAAAGAATGAAAGTGAAAATGTTTTTTTTTTTTGTTTTTCAGGGGATGAAATGCTTGTTAATAGTACACCATTTTAGGAAGAATTGGTACTTTGCTCAAGCTATTCCCAAATAATCCCAAAATGAAATCAATTTTTAGAAGCTCTAATGTGACTTTCTTTGTATAACTTGGCGGGCAGACTGATACTCAGGATCTTTCCCAAAAAAACCTGTATCGTTTACACGAGAAACAGCAGTGAAAAATAGAGAAAGACAAAATCTAAAATGGCAAGTCGCGTATTACTCCAACGTCGCCATCTATTGGCGACCGAGGTAAGATAAAGAGAACAAATTAATCATTCAATTCGTGCGTCAGTAGAAATGTCATCCATTTTTGAAACAATAGCAATCCAACTACTCTGCTTTTGTACATCAATGATTTTTGCAGCTGCTGAAATTTCTATCAATTTTTAAAATTTTTGAGAACAAAGGAATTTCATGGTGTGCTCTTGATTTGCAGAAATTCTATTGTTCTAAAATGGATAGAGTTTCCAGGCTCTGCGTTATTCTTAAACGCGTGGGGTGAGATATTTAAAATCAAAGATATTGAATAAAATGACTAATGTGAAGAAATGCATGTGTATCATTATTATTGAAGTTAAAAGCAGCAGTTCATTTTGTTAATAATAACTTTGTAGTCATCTTCAAGCTGAGTTTTCTTTCTTGTTTGTCTAATAATGTAATAGAGAGGTTTAGCAATAATGAAGGTACTTTTGAATTTTACGCCCCAGCCCCCATTCATGGGCATCAATATTGCAGTGTGGAATTCTTTTTTTTCTCAAACATTCGTCAACTGATAAAAATGCCAAGATACAGATCGTGAAATTCCTATCATTTTGAAAACGGAGAGAACAAAGGAGACAACGAAAGAATGTCACGCTGTGCTTTTGATGCGCTATTTTCCCAAAATGATAGAAATTTCACCCCCTGAAGGTAAATATTGATACGCCCGTGACAATAGCGATGTCACGTTGAGGACTTTTAGTTTCAATTAAGAATTAAATACCCGTGTACTTAGAAAGATTAAAATCAAGATTTTTGTCTCTTGGCTAAACCTCTCCATTAAAACAACTACTCCTAGTGGGTGGTAACCACATGAAAACACATCCTTTCTTCAAATATGTACATTGCATTATTCCGCACTCTTTATCACCACGTGGTATTTATGTATCATCCCGCCACCCAGATAGCATGACGTCACTTAGCAGGGTGACGTCACAACATTCATGACGTCATGAATCAGTGACGTCACAATACACTTGGGTTATACCATGTTGAATGGATCATGGTCCACTGCAGTAAGTGGTATAGAACCATTCATTTGCCCGTAAGTCCGACAAGTCCGACAGTTCTGCTGGTTGGCGGGGTCCTTAGAGAACTTCTTGCCCTGACTGTAGGGACCATGTTTGGTGAATATAAAGCGGGAAATATCCATGAAAAGTTCCAGCACCTCAGCAAGTGTTATCACACTGATACCAACCCACAAACCTGCAAAAATGAATGAAAACAGAATTAGCACCAAAATATGAGGGAGTTTTAGACCTTAGATCTGTATCCGTAAACGTAGCGTAGTTGTAGTTTTAGACAGGACATTACGTCTAGACAGGACGTTACATTTAGACAGGACGTTACGTTTAGACAAGACGTTACGTTTAGACAGGACATTACGTTTAGACAGGACGTTACGTTTAGACAGGACATTACGTTTAGACAGGACGTTACGTTTAGACAGGACGTTACATTTAGACAGGACGTTACGTTTAGACGAGACGTTACGTTTAGATAGGACGT
>JBCAUI010544071.1:0-10681 GCA_038406195.1 Haplosyllis anthogorgicola
CAATGTGCAATGAATGCATGCATTTTAAAGACTTTTTGATGATAAAATTTAATTTTATATGCCCATTTTTTAAATTTAAATTCATTACATAAAATGAAATTCATTATGTATAATGATTTTCATTATACATAATGAAAATCATTATATTTGAGGGTGATCTCTTACTGTTTAGTGTCAATTCAATCAAGTACAGACTAGTTTCACCAAGTGTATCTTATTTCTTTCTCCAGGAATTTCCAGTGCTTTGCCAAACTTGTCTTGGAGACAATCCTTATATTCGGATGGTAAGTAGTGAAATGAATGTTTTTATCCGAATAGGTGCGATTGTGGACAACCGACCACATACTTTCATCAAATTAATTTAATGAAAGAATCAAGTCAAATAGTCTTTTATTTAGGTCCTGCTAGTATTATGTATTCCGTTAATGATAACTTCAAAGTTATTTATGTAAGTATATTTATAGAGCAGAGGGTGACTTTTTTTGTCAAAAATATCTTCGAACAAGTGTTTGTTTTCTTGTAGACAAAGGAAAAATATGGAAAGGAATGCAAGATCTGCGCTCGACCGTTCACAATATTCAGATGGTGTCCAGGAGCTAGAATGAGGTTTAAGAAAACTGAAGTTTGTCAAACATGTTCAAAATTAAAGAACATTTGTCAGACATGTCTTCTAGATCTAGAATATGGTAGACTATTTTTTTATATTTCTCAAAAAATGAGAACGATTAGATTGTGCTGTATGCAGAACAGAAGAAGGGCTGCATGCCCAAAGCTTTCACTTTGTTTGTCACAGTGGGGTCACTTTTGACTTTGTTCTAAACGCTCACCAGATAGTTTTGTATGCCATAAATCGAGAAGGAAAACCTGTACACGGAAAACTTTTAGAAATAGACAACGGTGATACAATGTGTGTAACCCTTTGTGACGCTCACGACACGTCTGCCATCAATGAACATTGTAGGTTTACCGGTACAAGTGAGGGATGCTGCTCTGAAAATACAAGATGAAATGCCGAAGTCTGATGTAAATAAAGAATATTACACACAAAATATGGAAAGAGAGGTAATTAAGTTTTACGATTACAAGAACTACCAAATAGCGTATTTACCCGAAATGGGGCACCATCTCTAATTGAGGCCCCCCCCTTCTTTTATGCGGTAAAATAATTCAAGCGATGCTTTGTTCAACACTTATTGGTGGTAATTTTTGGCTCATTTGGCATAATTGCCAAAGAACCTATAGAATCATGAATTGTCTGTCGTCTGGCGTTGTTGTCATGGTCGTCTGTGCACAGCTGCCCTGAGCACACTATTGACCATAGAGACTTCATATCTTACACACATATGCACATATATCTTATCTCAAAGCCCAGCAAAAGTTATGTTGTTATGACCATTATTCTCAATTTGGCAGCCATATTTGTTTTTTTCTTTGAATCTTAATCCTGGACATGCAGTTAATGATACAGACTTCATATTTGGTGGCCTTATGGACTGACTCTTTATTTTCTGTAAAAATTATATTGATACCACATATATTTCTAGTCTGGCAGACATATTTGTGATTTTTCATAGATCATATATTTGGGATTTGATCTTAGACACTTTATTTGTATCCATGTGATTTTGTAATAAATATTGCTTTAGTCTTTCGATAATGCTAAATGAGCTCAGGTCCATCTGGACCTATTTTTTAATTAAGAATTCAACTGTTTGGATTATATTTTCCTAAGAAATTTTAAATCGGAAATTTTGAAACAAAAAAATTAAAAAAAAAGAACACCAAGGAAATGTAAACCAAACAATTACCTGAAAGAGCCTTGCAAATTATTGATAGCCCACGCACACAGAACTTCAATAATTGATTGATGTAATGCGTGCTCTAGATCTGGATAGGCGTGACCTACATTCACTTGGCTTATCTAGAGCACGTAGCCAATGGTAATAGGTCATTTCAAGTGTAATGCGTTGACGCAAACTGAAACTGGTATTGAAGGAACAAAAGATGACTAATCTGATTTAGAATGCTGAATTCTATGTTAATGGAAGGTAGACCAGGATTTTGCATCGTAATCAATTAAAATGGAATGTAAAAATAGGAGGAAACTTATGTTATGTTTTTAGCTGATGTTTCAATTTACTGAACTTGAACTGGATTTGGAATAGGAATAGGAATTTTAAATTAAAATTTACAAAATAAGGTAGAAAATGTAACCTCACAACAAAATGGATACTGTTAAACCTCAGTGGATAGATGCCACCAAAGTCTCTGAATTAATTTGATGAAGGAATACAGTTCGTAAAAAAAAGCAAGAGAAATTGCTGACAAAATCAAAAACAGTTGGGTGTAGGGTAGAAGGGCAGGTAATCTGGAGTATGCGATCAAGGGATGGGCTGGTGGGTACAGTAAAGTGGGTATATGGGCAATATTTGCACCATCCTCAATTCAATAGAGAGGGCTGTGGTAAGGTCCAGTTTGATGAATTGTATTTGTTACATTTAAAGCACGTTTTCACATTTAAAATGTTAAACATTGTAACATTAACTTTCGAGACATTTTGTATTTGCAAACCTTTACAATTGATAATAACTGTAAACCTTGGGAGCGTTTATGTAAACGCCGTAACCAAATACATAGGAAGTGCTCGTTTTCAACGCCAAAGGAATGTTCTTTTGTTTAAAACAATAGGTGCTATTAGAGCGTTAAATAGTACGGTTATATCCAGTGTTTAAAACAACGCCTTGGCGGAATCAACGAGCACTAGGATATACATCAGATAGGCTTTACCACTTCAACGTTTTGGTTGTGAAAACGTACTTTTCACGCCAGGTTCCTCCAGTCTTTTGTAAACGTGATGAAAAAACGTGCGATAAAGTCGAAGCAGTTTCAATTGGGAAAAGTCATGATACTGAATCCCATTTGGTTACATTGTGCTCTGATTTTCGTCGCGAAAAATCCCTCTGGTGGATCCGTGGCATTAACCGTGCTGTTTGTTGTGCTGTAGATCAGCGCCCCGGTTCTGGACACGAGTGATATGGACCCGGAGTTGGCTCGCTACCTGAACCGTAACTACTGGGAGCAGAAACAGGACGTGAAACCGGACATGTCGACCACCACGCAACCCTCAGCGCCATCTGCTGCCAGCACGGAGGGCAAGATGTCCACTGGGGGCGCCTCTGTCAAAGTGCAGGAGGTATGTATGCGTTCTTGTCTTTGTCATGTTTTTTTTTATTTTCGGGGTCTTAGACTAAAGCATTATGAGAAAGAATTATGTAAAGCTATCACAAAATATAAATGCAGGAAATTTGGAGGAAACAGAAGGTTATGTGAGACCATTTGCCCTGGAAAGGCCATTCTTTAAAGTTAACGTGTTCGCCATACCTGTACGTGCACATTTAAAATAATGTAGTTGAAACTGTTAAACCTAGCAGTTACTCAGAGAGACATTACGTTTGTTTGCTGAGGTGATTACAAAACTATTACACCAACTAATTGGCGTTAAACGGGTTACGTAACCTTAGTGCTGTTGCTATTTCAGAAGTTCCAGAACGGAGAGGTGAACGATGAACAGCAGTTCCTGAACGCACTGCAGAGTTCGCTGGAGATCTTCGTGAACCGGATGAAATCGAACTCACAGCGCGGCCGCTCCATCGCGAACGACTCATCTGTACAAACCCTCTTCATGACGATCAACGCCATGCACCCGCAGCTCATGAAGTACATCGGCGAGCAGGAGGATGCACGCAGTTAGTGTTTGCAAACCTTCAAATATACAGCACGTTTTCATAACCCTAAATAATGCAACACTTAACGCTTCCAATTCCAAGGAATTGATCTGTTGCGTTATTTTGGTTTATTACCTATTGCCAACAGCTTGGTGTGAATATTAAGGATTCTGAGTTTTCTAAAACTGCCGTAAAAGGCAGGACATCACCTAAGACAGGTGCCGTTCAAGACAGATTCTACTGTAAGGTTAGTTTTATAATTTAGTGTTGCCGAATGGCACCCTGGGTAGTGGATACCACTTCAAATGAGAAATTTTGGATACTCACCTGAATAATGTAATATACTGTAACTTACAGGTCACTACGAGGCCCTGCAGGATAAGCTGGCACAGATGAAGGACGCGCGGGAGGCACTAGACGCTCTGAGGGAGGAGCACAGGGAGAAGAGACGCCGGGAGATAGAGGAGCTGGAGAGGCAGAGACAAATACAGATGGCGGCTAAACTAGAGGTCATGAGACAGAAAAAACAGGTTAGTTGAAATTTTAGTTTGTTATTTGTTGTTGCCTTTGGTACATACATGTCGTTTTCTAACATTGTGTACTGGGACAGTCCGCGTCCATTTTGGAGCCACAGATTTTTAGACACCGACATTGTTGTCGTTTACAGACTTCAGCATTATGGTCAAAAATAACATTTCTGTGTCACCACAACGAAGTTTACGTTTACAATCATAATAGGCATAATAGTAATCCCCTGTTGTTATTCTGTAGGAGTACCTGCTGTATCAGCAGCAGTTGGCGGTGCAGCGCATGCAGGAGCAAGAACGCGAGATGCAGATGAGGTTCGAACAACAGAAACAGATGCAGCACATGCGTGCCATGCAGACGTACTACCCTCAGGTAGTGTCGTGTTCTAAACCATCACAGTCTAGGTTTAAAGTGCATTTGTAAATAAATGGAAATTATTGCAGTCCCTTCTCGGACCAGTGGGCAACCATGTTGTGGACTCACTGGTATGTTATTTTGATGAACAATTAATTTGCTTCTGTTCGGGTTTTGTCGACTAGACACAGCATCCAGCAATTTGGCCGCAATATTGGACAATAGTGTGTCAGAGGTGAAATGGATTGGGGCTGCAATTTTACAAAAAATAAAAGATTACGTACACGTTATTTTATTTTATGTTGTAGATGTATGCACAGCAACCTGGTTTCAGCCCGTCGGGTTCGGTGGAGGGGTCACCGCACCACCAGCCACACATGGGCGGACCACCTCCCCCAGGTCCCCCGGGTCAGTACCCAGTAGGAGGGCCGGGACAACCACCAGTAGGGCCTCCAATGGGTGTGCCGGGTGGCATGCCTCCACAGGGCCCTATGGGAGGCCCTGCACCCCCTCCTAACACCCAGCCTGGACCCCCTGCTGGTCCCCCACCACCAGGACAGCCAGGTTATGGAACAGTACAGCCGGGCTTCCAGCCACCCCCTGGTCCTCCTGGCGGATACCAGCCCCCGCCTCCCATGGGCTACCAGCCACAGGGTGCACCACCTGGTCAACAACAGATGGCTCCACCTCCACAAAACCAACAGAATTATAACGCATATAATATGCAAGGTAAGGGAACTACCAACTAATAGTTGTTTGAGTCTTTGAGTTGTAAAGGTGCTTCCTCTAGATGAAATACGCACACGAGTTTTTAAATTGAGAAAACCCACTGCTTTCCACCAGGGAATTCTTGAATGCCTTCAGTGTGCCATTGGTAATTATGATTAATATTTATAGATTTGCCATCATTTCATTCTTGTGGCCAATTTACGTGTCAAAAAGGCAATGGGTTTGCTAAACTGTTTATTCTGGCAATGAGGAAAGAGAAACGTATTAAGATTAATTTTAAAAATAATTTTTCCTCTTATCACAGGTATGGCAAATAATTTACCTGGTCAGGGCCCAGGCGGGCCCCAGCAGTACAGTCAACAACAACAGCCCCCACCACAGGGCTACGCAGATCCACAAGGCATGCCTCCCCATGGTGTTCAAAACATGCAACCACCACCACCCGACCAGCAGGGGGCGCCACCTCCACAGGGTGCACCACCACAAGGATCTATTGCGCAGCTCATCTCCTTCGACTAGGCTATTGGTTCATTGAAGCTTTTGTTATTGTTTATGTATAAAATATGTATTGTATCGTAAATGTCGGATTTTGTACACATTCCATGAAAGACCTTTTTTTTAAACTTTTAAATATTAACGATTAAATATAACGATTTTCTTATTCCATGCGATGCACAAGCATTATATTATATAGTGCATTCATTTATTTTGCCGTTCATCAATAGGATAATTGATAATAAAAAACAGATTCTCAAATGAAACTTTGGTTTAAAAGTTACTGCGATAAAATCCTTTATAAAAGATACTAACGATTTGGGTCAAAAATGGGTTTTGTGTGCCAAATCAAACATTTACAGAATGTATGTTTAATAACACTGATAATTCATATTTCCTAAAACGCAAACTAAGAGACACTGTTTATGTTTAGTGTGCACCGGGCATTATGCTGAACTAATAATAAATCTAATTTTTTGCCGTCAAACAAGTGAATGCAGTTTTTTGACGCCCGATTCGATAAAATAGATGATTCAACATTTGTCCTTTTCTTGTCCAATACATGTACAGTAGAACTCCTTTTAGGGGGCCCCCCTTTTGAAAGGCCACACCTACTGTACGGCCAATTTGCAAGTACGGCCAATTTGCATTCAAAGATTTTAAATTAAAACTATGGAAAAAGACTTGTAAGGCCACTTCTAATTTGCGGCCAATCTTCATCCAAAAATTGTGTGGCCGTTCAAGAGGAGTATGGAATTATCTGGCAAGAGGTGTGCTTATTTTACGTCACTGGCAACGTCAACTTTTACGTCATTGGCAACGTCAACTTGCGGTTTTGTACTATTTTGTCCGTACAATTCCTGATTTTTCAGATCGACGGAAAATGTTATCGAAAAGTGCAAAATGTCTGGCCTAATATTTAAAATTAAGTGTACCTAGCTTTAAGCGTACACTTAAATGGACTTAAAATTCGCTATCAATCGAAACCAGTTTACTCAAATAGTAGTAGATACATGTTTAGTGTATTATATCAGATTTGTTGAAGAATTATATTCACTGCAAACTTCAGAAAATTAAAACAAATATATATATTTAACCCAAATATTATTTGCTTTATTTTATTTTTAAATTATAGAGCCATTGATGCTTGTACATTTATTTGTAACATTCCATTTTTCTGAGTCATCTATGAGGCCACTAGTACCCGTTGGTGACTGCAGTTTGGTTGGACGTGTGGCAGTCGGGGTTCGATTTTCGGACAGGATAGACAGTCTCGGTGAATTGCGTCACCATACCAAGGTGTGTAGTTGGTACAACCTTAAGAAGGCAGCACAGTTTTTGAGTGTGTGTTGGGGGGGGGGCGAGGGGGGCAAGTGGGATGCAGACCGCCCCAGTTCCCATCAGGTGATGTCTTCCAACAAGGGTGAGATACCTGTTGGGAGATCATGGTGGAAAGTACTACTGAAATGGTTGACACTAGTGTTGAGAGCACCGCGTCTGTCGAGGTTTTTCCTAATTGCGTTTCTGTCAGATCTGACAGATCTGACAGATTTGGTTGACATCATAATTCATACAAGATAGGACGTGTTGTTTGTTATAACAATCAAATCATGTATGATAACTAAGAATTGTAATAAACAATGTGTGTTGCATTTTTGTTGGTTTGTACTGAAATTATTAGTTATCAGATCTGAAAGATCTGGCAAAATCCGAATTTGGAAAAACCTCGAGTGACTGACCTATGTATCTACACGTTAACCCTATGTTACCTCTGTTTGGCACCGAATCTTTGCCCTTTTGTTCAAAGGGAGTGTACACTGCATCAGTGAGTGTTAGCAGCCATACCAATATCTCACATACTTTTTAATCATACCGTAGAACTTGTCTTGAGCGACACTGAACTTTTCCCTTCAAAAAGTGTCGTAAAAGGCATGGTGCCACTCAAGACAGAGTCATTTAAAATATGTTTTAACAAGGTTGTATGCAGAGAAAAGTGTCGTAAAAAGACATGATGTCGTTCAAGACAGGTGTCGCTCAAGACAAGTTCTACTGTACTTTTGTTTTAATAGGGCATGGATTTCAGCTGTGAGACAGTGAAAGAATGCAAAATGCAAATGAAATTAAACGAACCACACCTTTACAGAATTGTTTACAGTTTATTATTAAAAAGCAATAATATCATAAGATGGTTTGTGAGAATAATAAATTGTGTAAATTATTTGACAGTAAAGTTTAAATACTGTAGCAGGACAAATGGTTTTGGCGAAGATCTGGCTGGACGAAAAGTCGATTTACACATAACAATCTATTTTTTTTTTGTTACAAAAATAATCAAGTTTTTCGGAAATTCGCTTTACTAATAAGGCTTATTAGTAAAGTGCATCTGAAAGTGATTTTTTGGATTACACAGCTACTAAAATTTGATGAAAAGTAGCAGAAACTTGTACGTTTGCGTCAAATTTTAGGAACCATAACAAATAATAAATTCCGGAAATTCCACATGGAGTTTACTAATTAGTCTTTTTAGTAAAGCGAATTTGTGAAAAAACTCGAATACGTATGCTTAATTACACTACAGTTTCCACGAAAATACGAAGCAAGGACGGCGAAACACATAGTAATTTCTCAGCAGTGACCGTGGACTATTTAGCCTAATGTCGACAAAAGTCATACCACCTACCACTGGTAGAATATAGTAAGTCAATTAACAATAACAATTAAAAGATTGGCATATCACAGACAATGCTAGGGCATAAATGGTTTTGTACTTTTCAGGCACTTTTGTTTCAACATAATTTTTTGGCTTCGCTTCAGACACGTTTTGATCGCATTAGAGAGTTTTAGATGATATAAACGTATCCGTATCCAAGGGAGTTGCGTTTCTATTAAACGTAAGACGTGACAAATTCACGTTCCTTGAAACAACGTCCTGTCTGAAACTACAGCTATGTTACGTTTACGGATACGGAGCAAAAATCTAAAACTCCCTATTACTTTGAGTGCATTGAATGAATTAGAAATAACATACAAATAACAGTAAATTTCCTTAAAATATCCAAAAATTATTTGCGTTTTGTACTTACACCAGTGCGTAGCACTAGTAACACCAGTGTGGACCAGTGGGGCCATCTTGTTCTTGTTACTTTAAAATTAAATTAAACTGACTTTAACAGATAATACGAATGTGTGTCGGGTATTTAGTGTTAATTGGACGGTGTTTGATATGTTAATAAATGCAGTAATATACATGTACAGTTACGTGCAGACAGAGCGGATTAACAGGTGCGCATTATGACTAATGTGACTGAGTTATGAGCGCTACACAATGCAGATTCTGTGGCGGATCCAGGATTTTGTAAATGACGGGGTGCCCCATCGAAATTACGTTAAAAGTGTAAAATATGGACAAACTTAAATTAATAAATCCGCGAAAAGAAATAGTAATAAAGTAATACCAACACGGTAAATAGTGACGTTGTTCTCATTAAGATTAGGCCCCTTCTTTTTAATTGTTTGAATAATAATTTACTAACCTGATTTCGACAGTCGAAAGAAAAAAAATTATTGGACCCAAAAATGCATAGTAATTTACAATATTCATAAAATTCTTCACATTTTTCACGTTACCGTTTTACCCATTTCAGTTGCACCGCACTTCTCTCCCAAATGTCATGGTGTGGCTGGAAATGTAATCCAAGCAATTGAAAAGGAGAGGCTTTGATTTCCTTACAGTTGTAATATCAATATGTTGGCGATTATTTGTTTGGCTTGATACATTAAAACCTGTATTTTTGTTATATATTACAACAGAAAATTATTATAACAGATACATACAAACATCTAGATATATGTACAAATGTGGATATGTGATACATTTACATCAAAGTAAGTACAATACTGACAGGCTAAGGCAATTACAGGTCATACTTGAAAATACTTCTACTTAGTTCTTCTGTTGTTTTGGCCTAATTAAATAAAGTAAATCTCAGAATGTATAGGCTGAATACCACATTGCACACTGGCAAAATACAAACTGAAACTATGCGCACTGTATTTTTTAACTGCTCTAACCGCTAACTAAAGAATGAACGAGATTGACATTGAGCAAGCCTTAATATTTTATTGCCACTTTTAACAGTAAATATTTCGCTAAAAGACTATTTCTTCTAAGTTTTTGACTTTTTTGTTAAGATACCATAATACAGAACAAGATACGTTTCCCTACATATGACTGTCCGTTCTCCTAAACTTTTGTATTTTCAGTTAAATTTAATCGTACATGTAAAACAAAATACGTTTTCCTACACATTGATAATTATCTATGATACATTGGGAGGTACAGGAGTAGTGGTGTGAGGTGGCTGTGCCCCGCCAGACTGCTGGCTATCCGTCTCCTCTCTACCAGCTGATGGTACCTAAACAGAGACGAAATTAACGGTCCATTTTATCATTCAGATACATGGATTCTCTTTTCAGCTTAAATAGTTTTCTTTACGAAACGACACAGGCGAGTCAGTACACAAATGACAGATCAACTCCGGCTTCCTAGCTTACAATCCATGAAGTCACCCTGTCTAAAACAGGGGTACCAGTGCTCCCATAAATGTATATCTAAACAAGAAAGCCGTGGGGCTTATGGCACAGCTGGAAGAATGATATCATGATACTTTTGTTTGATGCATTTTTTAGGACAACACAGTTGTATCAGGTGTCATGGAACATATTGGAACAACAGGTTACATGCCTATATCTACTAGAAAAATAAATGAGAACAAATTTTGACATGTAGTTTCAAAGTTTCAATGCAAGTGTGGGTTTTTGAGCTTAAATGCCACAACCTTGTTTATGCA
>JBCAUI010544082.1:0-10680 GCA_038406195.1 Haplosyllis anthogorgicola
AGGGCTTTTGAACTGAACTAGAATGATCCGGGACCAATTCAATAACCTAGTGTTATTCCAATACAAATTGTGAAGATCACCCGTTACTATCTATTTGAAATAAAAAGCCACTTCGCGACAGTACCAGCTCCTCTATGAGTTGAGCCTGGTCCTCCAATCCGTCAGGTTCATTAGCATCAGGTGTTCAAAGCTCTTCTGAGAATCTGAAATGAAGGTGTTAGGTTACTACAATACTGTTTGACTGGATTTCATACAGTTTCAATACAGAACACCCAGTGTATTTGTTTTTGCAGGATCGCGGTCCTAATGTCTGTCGCAAATAGAGAATCTCCTATCTACTTTTGATGCGCTATTGTTAAACTTCTGATACGAATTCCGTGTACTGTATGTTACAAAGTGTGACTTACAAAACGTGATTTATCACTTAAAACTATGTGATGGTGTGCTGAACTGCAATGATAAAGCATAGGAGTTTTCTGCTGCCTCACAATTATCATTTCAAGACTATCGATATGATTTTGTGTGATAGGCTTATGCATTGTCTTTTTGGCTCATATATTACCAAAGCATGTAGCCCTGTTTTTCGCGCAAAATGACCGCACTTTCGTCCTGTACCTGGCAGCACCCAACGGGTAATAATTACAAACTACACTTTGTTCGCTACTATTCTTAACCCTCGGATACGAACATCGATTAATTAGGTATGTGTTTCTCAGAGATCTGCTATTTTTGATTCTTGCATTTGGATCAGGGTATGAAATGGTGAGTAACTTAATAAACATTATGTCTTCAAAAGACACCTGTAACATAGGAAAAATAAATAAGATTTATGTCCGAATTTGTTATTTTGTTGCTGTTCCCCTGTTGTTTGTTAAATACATAATACTGCCACCAAACGTTACAATTACATACCTTGATGCGACTGCAAAAATAACAACTGTGAAATATATGGTTCATCTTTGGGAAAATAAAATTGTAGACAATTTAAATTAATCATGATTTATGCGAAATATAGGTGAAAGTAATCACTATTCAGTTTCGTATCCACAGTGTGATTCTTATCTTCGTCATCCCGTGGCAAGGAGAGTAAAGAATAAACAACACCAACAATAGCTGTGTAGAGAATGATCGCCTTCATCTTGTAAGGTCTCCTGTTTGGTATTTTGAATGTGTGTTTCAGTGTTTCGCTGCATTAATGTTACTTGACCTTCACTAATCCAGTTATTTGCTGGAATAATTTCACAACCACTTGTAAACTGAGTAAATCATAACAGTCAGAACTCACAAAAATGTTTGACAAAAAGTCTATCTTGGAATGTCAGTGTGATTGCGGGTGAGAGACAGACAAGGGTCAGCACGGGGATAAAAGTCCCTGCCATATACAGATGCTTGTGGTGGGACGACAAATGGGTGACTATAACAACGAGACAATCACAGATTGCAAAGCCGCTCCCGCCCCCCACTTGGGAAACACAACACGTTTTTGCAAAGCTGAACAATTTTCACTTGATTTTGTGACTTGTAATTGGGATTTACATGTAAAGACTGCAAAACTGTATCTAGTAAGCTGTGTACAACCTGTGTAAATGTACTTGCATTCTGAGTAAGTCATAAAAAGACTTTATGGAATATGAAAATGCAACAGCTTAGTTTTCAAACACTCCAAAATGATAAGCTACTGTGTAAATAGTTTTCCTTTACTAAAATGAAAATATCATAATATTTTGTGCATCCTTATCATCTACTGATTTATTGTATTCTTCTGTAGGCCGAATATATCATCCAAGGATGGTTTGATTTAAGCATTGATTTTGATGGATACTGATTTTCTTACTGCACACCCAGCTAGCCGTCCCACTCCCTGAGATGGGGTACGACAAACGCGTGATTACGAGGCAAAATCAACTGCTAGCATGGATGACAGGACGTGTTCAGCCAACTTTCTGAAAAGTGTGATCAAACTTGTCCATGAAAATGGTGACTCTTATCATGACTCTTTTAGAGTTTCTATCTTTATAAACAGTGAACAAAAAATTTCAAATACTATAAAATGATTTTTTTCTGAGAGATTATAATAAATTTAAACTAAAAAATATCATTGGCACCAAAATGAAATAATTTATACATCATTTTCAGGGTGTCACACTATTTTGAGTCATGCCTGACACTTTAAGAGTATTGTTTTGTAACAGTCATGATTTTAATTAGGTAATTAACCTAGTTTCATTTAGATACAAATGATTAAATATCATATCAAAATAGAGTATGTCTGAATACCTTTTAAATGATACAAAGAATGTGAGGTTTAATCATATCTTTAAGAAATGATTAACCTTTTATTGTCCAAAAATTATGACTGCGTTACATGCATTACATTGATCACACTTTTAAGAAAATGTGCTAGGGAGCAGTAGGCAGTGAAATTTGAGGATATTTCGATTCAATTCTCGATTCAATTCCAGCAACCCAAATAAATGTCAAAGTATGTATATTACTTCTACCTGATATGTGCGCAGATGTGTAACAGGGTATTCACATATATACATGCATTTTTGAGCATCTGTCGAATACTGTTTTTAATAGCGAACACTGCTTTGATGGTGTTCTCCATGTCATTTCATGGCCAATCTCATTTTGACTGATAAGTCACTTTTCATCTCACCGTCAGGTAGTAAGAATTATACTCTGACATTTTCATTTCACCTTAATATTGACAGACGAGAGACTGTGCACCTGAATTCGCAATCACGACCCTTTGCAAGAGATTTAAAGCCTTGTTTCTTATCAGCAATAGAGTAAATTAATACATGACTGGTTTACAAACAGATGGGGTTAAGTTATATTTAAACTGGCTTACTTGGCAAAAGTTCTTTTTGGGAAACTTTATCACACAATTATGAAAGTGACAACGCAGCCAGCAAGAGAAACATGAACATAACACGTTGGATACAAGCATTTACAAGCCGGTGTAACAGTTCCAACTTTACACTTCCGCCAAACTACCCTGGCGTTGTTTGGTGTACGAAAAACTGGCCAAAATTATACTAATATCTTTACAGGAGTAAATAAATCTCTCATCGTTCTATTTCTCTATGGTGCCCTTTGCCTTTACCCTTTTGGTAATGTTTAGTGTGGCTTTCGATGGTTTGTTTCTTTTAAGTAATGATGTCAACGAATAATGTGTTTGTCGAACACAGACATTGAGTCTACTTGGTCTACATTACATAGCACAGAGATGAGAGTGACAGTTTACGCAAATCAGTACTAAAGACACATAAAACTGCTTTGTGATAGGGTACTGCTTAAAGGGGCCTATCATTATGTAACAGAAATAATCATGATTGTCTCGTACCTTATTCTTTTGTTCTTGACACGAACATTTATATCATTCTCATATTGCAAGACCCCAACAATTCCTTTTGTGCTACAGTAAGAATAAAGAGTGAAAGAATGGCCTTTATTGTAGTCATTCCATAAATTCAGGGCACTCTCAGTGCAAGCACTGGTTATAGACTTATAAGGGCTTGCAGCTGTTATCACTGAAAACACAGAGTGCACGAAAGGAGGTCACTTGAACGTTAAGCAGGGTAAGGTAGTATGATCCTTACCGGACATTATGCCGGACACATCAGCGTTATTTAATTCACAGAGGACACAATTGCGTTTTCAATAACCAGTGAGAGTAACATTGTCAAATCAAAACAGATTCTGTCAACAAAAATAAACTTACTTGTACTTACGGTATGAAATACTTCTATCATTTTCAGAAATAAACTGATCCATGATTGTCTACATACAGGGATTGAGGTGAGGATTTCGTTTGCAATGGGAATGAATGAATAATGAATTGGGTAAATATCGTGTTTACTCACATGTTATGGATTATTTACTTACATGAAGTAGTCCTGATATTCGACCCGTGGAAACTCCGGATTCACATGTGACAAAACTATATTTGTGCAGTTCGTTAATCTCGTGATGTAGACTTTGTAATCAATTGAAAATGCATTTGTATAGGAAAGGTTACATCATGATTTATAACAGTGTTGATCTACTTTCATATTACACTACCACACATAACATGTATCTTTGGGGGCTTGGCGCACATATATAATTCCCTCATTTTTAATCCTGATCTCTTTGGATAAAAAAGAAAGTCCCACTTTATTAATTCGAATCAGACAATAGCGCATCAAAAGCACAGCGTGAAATTATTTCGTTCTCTCCTTTGTTCTCCTCGTGTCCAAAATGATACGGTTTCTGTGTACTGAACTGATTTTAAATCTGATTTAGTTTTGTGACACAGCGTATCACTCAACTAAAATAGGAAAATTCGTTCAGCATTTAGGAATAGAAGAAGAGGGCAACGTAATTGTATGTACAGGAGAGATCAGATGAATCTGCAATGAAGCGGGTTGAGTAAATATTGGCACAATCTCCAAAGGCTGGTTGTGTTTATCCTTGTGGGACAAACGTAAAGCTTTTCCTGTCCACACAATCAGAGGCGAGCAAACTGACATTAACCGAGATGAAATGGATAAGGTGAAAACCACTTCAATACACTTCAAATAAAGAGCACAGAGCATCATCAATAGATATCTGGGCTGTTGCTGACAACAAAGTTTTTTGCATGAAAGATTTGTGAAAATAAAACAAATTTTTGGAACAGTGTGAAATGCTGTTGTTGTGAAATAAATAGCATCTTTGTGTCCTGATCAATTAAAAATGACTTTCAAAGAAATGCGATGCCATGCGAGAAACTTTTCAATTTAAGCATCATCATTCACAATAGAACGAGTGCATCTAAGGAATATTCCCATTTTCGGTGATTTTGAACGTCTGTCCTCTTAGCACGGATAAAATAAATGAATTATATTTCGGCAAGTGCAGGATGAACTGTATACCCATGTCATGTTGTGTCATATGAAGGAAGTTGAATGGGATGTGTCTGATCTGGGCATTATCACGTAAATCCACATCTCTTTTGGAACTATGTGTCAATTAGGCTTTATTATCCCCAAGTTAGATACATATTTGAAAGAAACTGTCTTTTACTATGAGATAAAAGACAAATTTGAGCACAAATCAAGAAATTCTTAATGACATATGATTTTTAAAGATAATTTTAAGAAAGACAATTTTTTACGCGTGTGTTTGTTGTTTTTAAAGTTATGGGCCCCTTAGTTGAACCAGTGTCTCGAGCTGTGATGTATTACAAATATGGAAATTTTGCCTTTATAAACTTGTAATATTGAAGTTCAACTTTTATAAGACAATGGGATTTACAAGGTATTTCCGTTAATCTCTTGTTTGAGATGGCAGCTAGCTTTACAAATCATTTTCCCTGTGGGAACAATATTTGTCTCTTCTGTCTCCTTGTTGGAAGTTCCCATAAAACTAAAACTTGAAACTGCCTTCTTGTGAAATAGATATGAGATCAAAACTGTCTTCCTGTTCCCCTCAGGGAGAAAAACGAGCAAGATGAATGACAAATATAAATTAAAGAAATTTCTGTTTTGATTTTACGGAATCACGTATCATGTTTCACAGATATTTACGTTTAATGTTCGCAGCAAATACAATAGAGATTGTATGCGCGTGTCAGCTTATTTAAGCTGTATCAGCAAATGGACTTTATTGTTAAAGATATTTTTCGAGTTGGTACACACTAAAGTGCAAACCGCTTAACTCAAACACGGATAACTCGTAATATGACTTAACTCGAACAATTTAACATAATCCATTTGCATATTTATATTCAAACTTGACTGGATAACTCGAATTTCTGCTATTTCTTCTTTTAAACATCCTTTTGATGTTGGTATGATTTGGATATAAATGATTCAAATCAAATATGTAGATTATTATTCACAACAAGGTCGTAAAATTAAATAAATAAATAAAGGTAAAGAAACAAAGGATATATATTAGAGTGCCATTGCTGAGAGTCTGATCTCATTCTCGTAAAATGAGAAAATTCCTACTAAAAAAACAGTGTAAAAAATTCCAGTTACATAGGCGACTAAGTACTTGGACTTGATGTAAATGTAAGGAAATCGCTTCATATGGACAAATCCAAATGTAAGTCTTTGTTGCTCACGGCAACTAAGCGCGCACGAGATGGTGGACGTGCGAATTTAATTTTGGTCCGTTGGAGTTTTCTGCACGTCTCATGTCGTTAACAGGTCACTCGACAACCAGCACATCCGATACATATTTATTAGGCATTTAAATGAACTCTGTGCATATGTTGTTGCCCTCTTACCTGAGTGACACGTTGCAAAATTATTGACCTTATGAAATGAAAATATCCATCATGTCAGTTTTATGGCCAGTAAAATGCTCATAAAGTCAGCAGTAAATAACAGGAAACTGACACCGCCTGTGGTGAAATGGATGGGAGATAAACTAACCACCATTTCATGTCAGGCTGAAATTCCCCTTGAAGTTAAAAGAGCTGTTTTGGGGTCTGCAACTTTCACACCGGGGAACGCTGATTTATTCTACACATCTTTCTAATACAGATGAATGGCATTTATTTCCAAGTTCTGAAAAGTGGCGAGTTACATCAATGCTGTTCTGGACATCACGGTATTTATGACAATCATGCACAAACTGCTTTTCCAGGCTGTTTGACCAAACTAGAATAAAATAAATAGGGATATGCATGTGTTTCTTTGTTACGCAAGCGGCTCTTAGTTGTTAACATGAAAGCCAACGAAAATTTACTAATCTATCATTGCAGCAACTGTTTACAACTTTAATCCCCGCCAAGACCATTGCCTTAACCTTTTAGATTCGCCAGGTGGGGTTACTTGCATAACAGGCGAACGCTTAACTGAACTACTTATGATCTTTCAGTTTGCAAAGGACGGAAATAGTAAATGACTATTAAAGGAAAACTATAAACATTTAAACAAATTTGTCACAGCAAAAGAGTTTTTTTCTCATATCGCATTTTTTCATTATTAAACAAAACCTTCTGCACGAAATCTTTCTGCAAGTTTCAAAGACTAATAAGGCATATAAATCAGATTTGCCTATCGTCACCATTTCTACATTACATAATACCCCAGTTTTATTAGGTTGGGTTGGCTTTTCAATAGGATTATCCTTCTGTCATAATGATTACATCGTGTTGGTTCAACGTGCAGGTCCCCATCAATAGGCATTTGTTCGTCTGGTTGATGTAATCATCCAGCAGAGAAAGCATCCAGTGTGCTTTCACAGTCTATTTCTGAGAAAAATAAAAATTCCTTTTATTTTTATCACTGCAAAAGAGAGGTGTCATTTTAGGTCGCCAACCAGTTTTAAATACTCATTGAATAATAAATCACATTTTAAGACAACAAAACTGATCTCTTGTTTCTTGTTAGTAAACCATTCTTAATATTGACATTAAGCTTGGTATTGGTTTCAAGCTGACACTATTCTTTTCCACGTGTCGTGTTTGATCTAATGAAAACATGTGGGCGTTTGCTAGAAAAGAGTGGCCAGCAGTAAATATTTTTATTTCAGAAAATATCCTGTCAAAACGGATTCATCCAAATCGTAAGGGGCTCAAAACATCTGAAACTTTCAAATTTCACAGATTTCACCGATGAGACTAGTTATTAACTATAAGTCTGCTTTATTTGTTCACAATCTTTTCAACTGTAATTCACTTGGAGATAAAGCGCAAATGTAAAACAATCAGACTGTGAGTTATGTGTAAATTAAAGACTGTATTCAATTATTTATGGAACAAAATTTTAACAGCGAGGAATGTTACGGAAGATACATGCTTAATAAATGCCCCCTTGACATGATAAATTATAATGAATGATAATCCTGGGATACGAGCTGTCTAAATCGTGTCCTTCAAACAATACTTTGTGATGTTGTTCTAAGCAGTTCATTATCATGTAAATTCCCAGAACCTGCGACTTCATAACACACGTCTAACAAAAAGCCAATAAATTCAACAGGCAAGTGTCGAACTCCTAATCTTCAATTACAAATTTGAACACTTGACCACGAGTTCATATAAACGGACGTTGGTCTGCAAATAATAAATGTCAGTAAAACAGTCTACATTAATTACTTTTTCGTTAAAGATACCTGAGACATAATTCCTCAGTTTTGAGAAAATGGTGTGCTATAATTTTAATGTATATTACACTGGATGAAATTTTCAGAGAATTCTAACTGAACCCCCATCTGCCTTGATTCCAAGAAACAGTAATAAACGAAAGACGTTCTGACACTCGTCTGTTGTGAAAGTGATACGCAGTGGAAAGTATCTCGGGCCCCATATGGGAAATGAAGACACGAGGTGCCTGGTGAATGACGTATAGATTCACTCTTGTGTCAATATAACCCTTAATTTATTTCTCCGAAATGGGACGTTACTTGTGCAAATGGATTAATCTTTTAATCATAAACTACATGTAATTCGTCTTGGTGTAAAGTTTAGATGTGGGTTAAAGAATTGGCCCACAAACTCAATCGAGGTTTTTCCTAATTAATTTTGTTAGCCTAATGGGGTAAATTTTTCTTGTCAAATTAGGCAAATTTGCCTAATTTGCCTAAATTTCGTGCCTAATTAGGCTAATTTGCCTAATTTGACAGCAAAAAATAATTTGGAAAACCCTCGAATGATGGAACTTCGTTGTTGCAATGAAAAAGGAAATGTTTCATGACCACGAACGCTCATGTGGACAAGTCGTGTAAGCATTTCATCAAGCGTTTGTGTGGAAGCCACAAATGTGGCATTTACACTGTTGGCACAAACGTTTATGAAAACGCGCTGAAAGAGTTACAGCGTCATAGAAATACTGCTAGTACCGCTCGCCTGTTATTCAATTTTGATGCCCTTGATAGGCAATAATTTTAAAATCCTTGAAGTTCTGCAGACCAGAAGTAAAATCAATGGATGGACGAAATCCTCATAGTATCATCATTCATTGTCCATTCACTGGGTTTGATCAATTTGTCAGTTAATTAAGCGAGATTGAATCTCTTATCTGGGCGTTTCTCAACACAAATCCATGAATAAATTTGTGTTTCTCGCTCTCTCCTGAATTAAGGTCACCTGCATTGTTAAAATGTATTACATCAAGAAGGAGCTTTCGCTCAAGAGATCTGCTGTATTTTAGTATTTAAAAAGAAAGACAATGATTCCCGACTTGAAAGGATGATACTTAATTTTTTCGCATAGTTTTATATAGTTATGAGTTAATTGAAAGCTGAACAGTAATACGCCAAAGAAAAGATCATTACCACACTGACTTTGAAACTCGCGGTAAAGTCACCTAAAGTCCGAAACAAAGGGTACCAATGACCTTTTAAAATAGACCTCAGTGCACAACCTATTGTAAAGAAGTCCAATAAATTTGCCAGTTGAAATTAATTTCCAACCATCGCTGTTAATGTTTGCAGATTTACAACAAAAACAAATTTTGTTTGTGCTTTCAGATTAAAATCAAACAGAATTTCTTCAGAAAGCGGTTTTCTTTAACCTTGCCGAACAGACTTCACAGACCTACATTATCCGCACACAACATAATGAATTATTTGTTTTCACCCGTAATCAATGCTTCCTCACAATTTCAATTACCTCATTGTATTCAGTTTCTACTCTGTCTTCCAATTATCCCTGTGCAACCACAAGTTCGTTTACAGTAATCGTGAAGCCAATCTACTACGAGAACATCGCACTTGTTTGCAGGCTTTCCTGCAGGTTTGCTTGGATGTTTGCTGACGAAACAACTTGGCATGCGAATTTCATGTATGAACAATAGAAACCCAAGTTTTTCATACGAACAACAGCACAACGTAAAAATCTATTTTCAAAACAAATCAGAGAGTAAGGAATTCAATAATAGTTACTTATGTGCCTGTCTAGCAAAATATCAATATCTCCCAGCAAAAATCAGAAATAGTTTAAATAAAACAAGTTATACCAGACAGGTAAAATGGTTTCTACTCAAAGAGTAATGCCATTTAGTCATCACGACATATGACTCAAATTGTTGTGTTCGGCTCTTCTCCAGTGGTTCCAACACAAAGCAACTCCAAACACGGTCCAGATAGTTTTAAACAGAGACACTGTTTGAAACTAAGATTACAGTGTAAGCTGGAGCTGTATGGTCTGTACTTGTCTAGGGGGGCCAGTAGCAGCTGAGAGAGTAGAGAGTGTGTAGTCCAAAGCAGCTTTACTTTTGTTTATATACAACAGCTTCAAAGACAAGTACAGCCAATGATACAGTTCCAGAGCCCTCTACATGTATAAATGTACAGTGCAATAAATATGCTGGGAAGTGCTAAATATGTATGGGTGTATGAGTGGTTTTTCATTACATAACATGCCTAAAGTTAAGAATTTTATTTATTTCTTCAAATAAAATAACGGCAAACAATTATGCTAAGTTACATACTTGGTTAAATACTTGATTTCCACTGCAAATAAGCCTTATGGCATAAAATCTCACAAAAAAACCACTTCAAACTTAATGATATACATTACAATAAATACAATTGGTCACTGCAATGTGTAATATATGTGATATATATGTGAAAACAATAAAAGTCTGTTTATGACATTTTTAACAAAGTACATGTATAGCCTCAGCTCTATGGGAGCCTCATCAGCTGATTGGCTGGTTTTGAACCAAAACAGGAAGTGGGGGCAGATTTGAA